>JAPFBL010000003.1:1715000-1922500 GCA_026182355.1 Hermatobates lingyangjiaoensis | reverse complement strand
CTAAAAGAAGCCGAAAAAACTGTTGTGTATACAGAATTCCTTGCAAGGATTGCGAGTTGGCTTATATTGGGCAGACGGGAAAAAGAATGGATACAAGGATTAAGCAACATCAGTATTCAGTTAGAAGACAAGATGATAAAAGTGCCTTGTTCCTACACATTAGAGACAAAAATCACATAATTAACTGGGACGAAGCAAAGGAGTTGGTTTTTATGTCATGTGAAAGAAGAAGAAACATTGTTGAAAGCGCCCTCATAAAAGACTTTTCTAAGAGCTTGGTCAACACTAGTCCAGGCCTTTTTAAATTAGATGAATTTCTAATTGAAGGAATTATCAAACAAATGAAGACTATTTCAACAGTTATAGGGAAAAATACTGTCAATGATGCCAATCTTACTCCTTCTTTAAATCAAAATTCATAACCTGCTTACAACTTGTATTCACTTGCTCTCTGACGACGTGAAAGCGAAAGACCTTAGAGCGACTATCTTTTTTAATTTGTGGTGAGTTACCTGAATATATATATATATATATTCACTGATAAAACGAAATACGATCCAAACTGGACACAATACGAGTTCGAGATTAACAAAGAGCAACACACAAAGTAGGGAAACACACTTACAGACTCAAATTTTCGGGTAATCCGTCTTCAGGAGAAAAGAGAATGGGAGACCAAGCACGTTGTAGGCGCAACGGCAAGTAACCAACCCGGCAACCGCCAGCGCTGTCAACCGTACCCGGTCTTAAAGTATAGAATTAGGAGAAGATATAAACAGAAACTCAGATAAGCAGTACTGGTTAGGTAAAACTATAAATAGGTGAAAAATTATAAACAATATAAGATAAAAACAAACTATAAAAAACAAAAAACAAAAATAATGATAGAGAAAAGAAGAAAAAAATAAATAAATAAATAAAAATAAATACAAAAAAAAAAACTTGCATTGGTTGTTTTAGTAAATAAAAGATAGAAACTGAATAAAAGGGTAAGTATGGGAAACTAGTTAAGAATAAGAATTTAGAAAAATAAAATAGGATAAAACAAACTAGTGGTAGATATACAAAAAAGATATACAAAAGAAGACTAAATAGATATACAAAAAATATACGAAAGAGGAAAAAAGAAATAAGTACTAGAGAATAAAGAATACTGGAAAATAAATACATTAAAAAAAAAAAAAAAAAATTATCTCTTAAGGTTAAGTCCAGGTGCACTGCGCGCCCCGAGCAACCAGATGTGAGCCTCCTCAGAGGCTCTAAGGGTCACGTTATTATCACCAGGGGGAATCTGACGCAGAATCTGCACACTGAAGCAGTCGTTAAAAGACAGACCGTGGGATTTGGCGTGTATGGCGACAGGTAAATTGGAGTTGCTGTTAACGGATGCTCTATGACCGTTCATACGGAGGCTGAGCTTCTTAGAGGACAGTCCTACGTAGAACGCATCACAACGAGTACAGTCCAATTTGTAAACACAATTTCTGGATGTACATGAGCAGTCCTTAGCAACAGGGAAGGACTGGTTGTGGGAAGATGGAGTGAAGTGTGAAAGGGGGTTGAGAAGCGGACAGGTCAGGCACCCCCGCCTTTCGCAACTCTTAGCGCCCACAGACGGGTGGTTGACGCTCCTGGACGTCAAGTCTCTGTGGGAAAAGAGGTTGCCAAGGTTGGGGGAACGTCTATATGAGAGGCGGGGTTGGCTGGGGAAAATAGTCGACGTGGAAGGAGAAGAGGATAGGATGGGGAACAGATCTTTGATTATGCGTTTGAGTTTGTGTATACCAGGGAAGAAGGTAGTAACAAGGAGGGGAGACTCATTCACCGGGGAAGTGGAGACGGAAGGAGGGTTGACGGATAAATTTGCAGGGATCAGTCTTCTTTCCAGTAACGATGGCGGATAACCACGCTCCAGGAACTTGGTTCTGAGGGAGTTGAGGTGCAGGTTCTTCTGCTGGAGTCGGTTGCAAATACGGTGGATTCGGATGGATAAGGATCTGGGGATAGATTTCTTTATGTGGGGAGGGTGACAACTATTAAAGTGAAGGTACTGGTGTGGGTTAGAGGGTTTAGAGTGAACGGAGGTAATGAGGTTGTTGCCCTGAAGGGTAATGTCGATGTCAAGAAAGGTAATTACTATACAGTCCAAACCGGACAGATAAATAAATGAAAAAGACAACACATAGATGAAACGAGAAAACTTAATGGATCAATATTTTGAACTGAAGTTCGCCTTCTACTCTCTTCCTGACCACGAACATCAGTTCGAAATATTGTTCGAGTAAGTTTTCTCGTTTCTTGTATATATTGTCTTTTTCATTTATTTATATATATATATATATAAATATACTAAAGAGGAATAGAATTTGCCATTCTAACCTAAAGAGGCTACTTGCCGTTGCGTCTATAACGTGCTTGGTCTCCCTTTCTCCTTTCTCCTGAAGACGGATTACCCAAAAATTTGAGTCTGTAAGTGTTTTTCCTTATTCTGTGTGTTACTCTTCTTGAATTTTGAACTCGTATATATAAATATATACATATTCTTGATTTTAAATCGAAAAAACGATTTGAACTAGACAAAATAAGTTAAAACAGGAAGAAAAGTGTCACACATAATAAAAAAAAACACTTACTGTCTCTAATTTTTGGTAAATTTGTTTTGAAGAGAACAAAATAAAAATAGAAATGCAGCCTTTCATTGCTTCTCCCGTGTGCTTAGTTGTAAGTGTGTTTATTTACTAGATGTATACTTTTTCTTCTTATTTCACCTTATAGATATATATTATTAGCAAAATAAATAAAATAAACTATTAACAAAACAATTTTTATTAAATAAACTAATTTCTACTAATAATTATCAGTTTATATTTGGTAAAATTCTTAATATACTACGAATAAGTGCTTGTAGCAAAACAGAAATACATATAAAACAAACGTATATTTAAACAAAGTTTAGGAAACGAATACTAGTTCTTTTATTTTATTGTATACATATACATCACACTGTATATTCTTCAATAGATATTAAAGTCTTTTCTCTCTGGTAACAAACCTTGTTAAGGGTACAAAAAGAGTCTCAACATTTCAATTATTTGACTAAAATACCCCCAGTTTTTTCAAGTTTGATCAGTTGCTTGTTGTTAAAACAATATAACTGTCATAGCGGGTTCTCTTGCCTGAGAACTCTGTATTTTTTGCTTCATTTTTTTTTAAATATGGGTTTCTTTGTAAGGCCTTAAAACTTGTTTATTTTCTTATTGAAATTGTAGAGTTGTCTTTAATAAAGGCCTAAAATCAATTGGGATACTGTCAGTCTTCTAACTTTAAAACAAACCCTCAAATACCGACGTATAGTTTTATTTAAAATGTTTTTTACATATACTTTCAAAGAAGGGGAAAACACAAGTCATACAGACTCAAAAAGTATACACGGATCAATAATAGATTTTAAAACCTATAAATAATGAAGTATAAGTCATTTAAGTACGGGAAAACAAATACCACTAAATATCTCGGATTTTGACAGTTACATATTATAACAACATATTATTTAATTAAACCTCTTAAAAACTCAACATACAAGAATAACTAAATACACTATAATTATAATAATTTATAAGTTACTTTATAATTTGTTTTATAAATATTAACTGAAGTTTGTTTTTGTTTTAAATATGTTATAGTGGATGGTTCTTTTCATTATTCATCTTGCTCTTTATCAATGATGATTGTAATCTTAAGATCAGAAGTGCGCTCTTTGTTTAATGTGTACAACTCAAGGACCATAGCATTACTTTTAATTGGTTTTATTTAATAAAATGTTAAAGACTTCCTTTTGAAAAGTAGTTTACCTTTTCATGAAATCACTTCCTACAATCTTTATTTTATAGGATATATCAGACTGCTTTGTACTGATTTATTATATTTTAAATTAGAGAAACAATTATTTATTTATGTTTTTTATAACATTTTAGAGTAACTTAATGTTTGTTTCGTATGAACACATTTCTAATTGTATTTGGTAAGTTTACAACAATAGGAAATTTGAAATTAAAACCTCTTTTCATTTAAAACCTCTGGATTAATGATTATTATGAATATGAATAATTTTCATTCATATCCATGAATCATTCAAGAAAAAATGAATTATTGTCAAATCGTCATTCAGATTATCTGGTATACATACTGAACTGTCGTGAACATTTAGACCCAAAAAACTTTCAAATAAAATATATTGGTAAACATTTGTATACATTTTTTTCTTAAGAAAGCATGAACTAAATAATAGGGTATTATTTATACCCTTAATATATTATTTAGAAAATATATCTTTTCTATGTTATATTTTTACCACAAATCTATACAACTCATTTTCAATGAGGAATAACTTCTGAATGCGAGTATAGTTTCATAGAGAGTTGGCAGTATTAGGTTTAAAATCTTTTAAAATAAAAGGATAAAATGTTTACATTTTCCTATGGAATTGACCTTTTCTGTCTTTAAAAAATAGATTGCTTTCAGATAATTTTGATATTAGTTTTATATATTATAATATCTCAGTTTTCTAGATTTAGTAGTTAATAATTTAGTTGTTTAGATAGAAATGGGACCCAAATGCACAAAATAGGTAATACTGTGACTTTTCTATGACGTAATATTGCCTGAGCATTGATCAGCTATTTACACCAAATGGGCTATGTTTGTGTATAATATGAATTTTATCCATCAAACGGAATACCCTGTGTGAAACAAAAAACTTTTGATCACACCCACCCACTGAGACAGAAATCATAACACAAATCTCTCGAAAAGGGGGCTTCAAGACAATTTTATCGTTCAAATTTCGAAATCTAAATCATGACTACTATACTTTTCTTTAGCGAAGTTAAAAGATAAGCTGTAGTCTTTTTGTGGTTGGAATAAAAAGTAAGAAACATTTAATTCTAATTTTAGAGAAAGGGTATTTAAAAGAAATTGTATTTCATCAACTTTGAACGGTATATTTGCCTTTTTGACTAAAATGTAACTCCAGTATATAGGCTTATGTCGTTTATTCACCATACGACATGATGTCGTATAAAGGGTAAAAGAGAATATGTTAAAACTCAAATTATCCCTTATTTTTGAATACCATAATCGTAACTTAAGTACGGTTAAAATAATCATGAATCAATATGTTTGTTTTAAAATCTTTAAAAATTGTACTGAGGTACAATAATTTGGAAAATTATGGTTTAATGTAATTATTAAAAATCAGGATTTGTAGAACATCAACTCGCTGGGCAATACGCTAGAACCGAACTCAACGAAAAAAGTAACCAGGTTTGGAAAAAAATTGATAACAATCAATATCGTCAGTTTAAAACAAGAAATTTATGTTTACTAACTCTCGAGGGGCACTACTTGTGCAGGTCTACTTACACTACGTTGGGTCTCTATGGATATGTACAGTGGACACTGATTAATGTAATCACTTTTGTAAAAACCAAAAGTAATAAAAATAACCAAATAAATGGAATACACCATTTTACCGTCCTTGAGGCTTAAGCTGCAGGTGTAGGAAATAAAACTCAAATAGAACTAAATAAATTTTGAAATATGTAATAAATAGTGAAATTTACCACAGATGCAATAAAATAAGTTATTTATGTAGGAAATGGTCTAGCTTTCATCTTTACGCAGCAAATCATTAAATCATTAAATAAATAAGCATTACATCATTAAATTAAAAAGACGTGTACTCGTGGTGAAGTTCAAATTCAGAAGATCTATTTTGTTTTGAAAATCTCCTTGTTCGGGAACTGAATCGTACTCCCAACCTTTCACAAGCCTAGGAGTCTCAATAATTCTTACCTGTCTAAATATGACGACCTGATGACTTCTAAATTATACAGTGCCTCAGACAATGCAAAGCCGTAAGGCCACACGACTACAAAAACGAACTCTCCCCCTACAAACTGACAACCCCATTCTTGACAGTATTAACTGACCTTAACAAAAATAGGAGGCTGATAATTTAGCAGTAGGGTGCCTCTGATGTGCATGGAAATATTTGTTGGTCGTTGAAACTGAGTGATTTAGGCAACAGTTAAAAAAAGCAGAAACTGAAGAAGAGCATTCCATTAAGAAAATCTTATCTCTTGCTTTGCCAGAGATAAAATCAGGATTTGTAGAACATCAACTCGCTGGGCAATATGCTAGAACTGAACTCAACGAAAAAAGTAACCAGGTTTGGAAAAAAATTGATAACAATAACCGATGTATTGATTACAATAAGCGGTATATTTGTATATAATCGGTATACATACTGTATGTTGGGGCGAGGATTAGAAATTTCGATGTATTAACCGATTGATGACATTATCCCTGATCACATTAAGCGGCGTCCACTGTCACAATAACGGAGGCTTCTGTCTCCTAACCTCCAGAATTTCTTAGGGAAGCACATTGAGGTTGGGACCTTTACTGTTTTCTTTCTGGGAAGCTTATCATAATTTAGGCTTCGCATATATGGTTTAAATTGAATGAAGATTGGATTTATATGAATTTATAAATAAAACACTCCTGATAGAACCTTAAGAGGGCATTTAAAACTTAAGACCAATCTTATGACTTCCTTGGGATTATTTGTTACATAATTAACTATTTTATATTTATAGTTTAAATTTAATCCAACTGCATATTTAGATTAGTTGGATTATATCTCGATTACTCCATAAGGAGAATATTTGAATTTTTAGTCATTTTTACTGTCATTTTCGAAAAAGTTTGTAGAAGAATACACTGTTATTGTTTCGAACTTTCTATTTCTTTTATTCTATATATGTAAATCATACCAACACACACAAACACAAACACACACACACAACACACACACACACACACACACACATACACATACATACGTATTCGTCATGCTTTTAGCAAATAGTGTTTTAGGGATTTACTATTACCGTAGGGAAATGTGGGTTAAGTTGGGAGCTATATTAATGGACGTGGTAATGAGTTATTGGCGATATTTTGCATTTGTCATTGGATTTATAGCATAATGAATGCCCCCATTCGTTACAGGTCTGCAGATTCATTTTAACTATTCTCTAGCTTGGTCTCTCACTAGAAGCAGCTTGAACAGTTACATACCAGTATCAGATAGTGTAATTACATTTTTCTTATTCCCTAGAGTGTAAATTGACTGTCAGAAGTTTGCAAACCGACCATTTGTAATTGGTATTCATTATGATATTAATTTTTTATTTCTAGTAATTAAACTGTAATTTTGTTACATTTATTTCTCCTAAATGCACTTTAATTTAATGAGGTAAATTAATCTATTTTCTCTCTTCCATATGGTCATTGTATAAGGTCTCTTTTATATTTCTAATGACACCATTCATAATGATCTGAAAATTCCTTTTATCCACCAACAAATCCAATCCTGATACCGCAAATTCCATGAATCTTTACCCACCAATTTAAACCCTTTTATTTAGGAATTATCATCCCACCAGATTCCTATCAACCCAATTAGAAGGCTGAAAAGATGTTGGCTCCGAGATCTACTCGTCAAGAAATGATACCTGTCAAGAATAGTTGCAAGTGATCTGAACAATCTATGTATATGGAGTACTACCAACGGGTGGTTTCTCCACTCTTTTTCCTCTCTTTTATGTATGATGCATCAGTATTACTTGTTACCCCTTTAAGGATAGTTGTAATATAATAAAACATTAACATATAAAGAATACGCTTTCATACGCTACAGTCCTAACACCAGAATTAGATGAAACGCTTTTCTTTATTGGGGAAAATTGAATTTGGTATTGAAATATTTGACGTATAGGGGCCCTGAGCTTGAAGGTTTCTTGACTATTGATTAATAGAAAGAAGGCTACTCTGAATGGATCAGGCAACAAAATAGTAGGTTCCCTTTTTTGAACAACACTGTTGTAGGTTTTTAAATTAAACAAGTGAATCAAATGGTCTTTCAAGTCCTAATATTTGGTCCATTGGATTAAAGAAAAACTGAACAACACTTAGTCACATGTTATTTGTGTTGCTGTTAACCATCTGCTAGGCTAGTCTTTAAGTATTCTCATAAAACACACATTGCTTCCAAGTGTCAGTAATTTATTTCTAAAAACATCACTAAGGACCAACTACAAAATAAATAAAGAGTTTATCCCAGAGTTAAACGAGGGGTAAAAGCTCCCATGTTCCCCTATTGAAATGTTAGGCATAATATTTTGATTTCACCTCGTAAATCTTTAGCTGTTAGCTTTTTAACATCGAAGGGTCGCAAGGGAAATATTGCTTTTACAGAATTTAATAACTTCATAACATTGTTTAGAGGGTTTGCTTAATATTAGAGAAAGCTGCTTAAACAAACTTGAAAACTTAATCACACTGTAAAAACTATTCAATGACACCTATAAGCAAAACTTGAAATTTATCATTATCATATTTATTCATATTAAATATTATTTCTGTTATTGTATAAATATGTTCTGATATTAAATGTACTGGGTGACATAAGTTTTGTCATGTATTATCTTTTAGTTCAATTGTTATTGTCATGTATTATCTTTTGTTCAAACTGCTAGATTGTGGTCCAGAAGTACACTGGGAAACCTTTATTGGGGCTCGTAGTCGACATATATCAAGACACTAAAATCTGAGTATATATCTATTAACCCCTAAAACATACAATCAGTGACCCTGTAAAGCCATTCGCGCGTACATGTTCAACAGTTATGTTACTTCTCCTGCACAATATGACACATTTCCTGTAGTCGACATGTCTCAACTTTTCTTCCAAGCATCATCAAAATGAAAATAGTGCTTGGTTCGAAATTTTAATTTACATGTAATGTACAGGTATGCTTGTTCTTAATCCTGTCTGATTAGTCTCCTGTTCCGAGTTAGTCTACAGTTTTTTTGTATATATCTTGAGGTATTCTTTCATTCAGTTTGTACTAGTCACAGTACATAGATATTTCTTCAAAATTTCAGCTAAGTGTTCATTTGAATAATCGCTGGTAACCAATATCAGTTTTATTTTCGTTACGTTAATACTGTGCATTACATACATTGTGAGTTTCCTTCACAGGGATGTTTACAATATCCCAGTGTTTGTAGGTTTGTAGACTTTGTATATATCCCTCTGCATAAAGCTATACTAAATTGAATTGATTTAGAATATTTTGAATCAGTAAAAGAGTTTCTTTTGTTTTTCAATAAATTTTACTTTGGTTAAAAAAAATGTACTCTATGAGAGAATTTTATTAGAAAATTCCAATGAAACAAGTTCTAGATAATTAAAACATTGCGAATATTTTCAAGGATCTCTTGACATGTGAATTGCAATTCAGATATTGAATTTTTCTTTGTGTCAGGAAACAGTAAGTTTATTAAATAAAAGTCAATTAAACAAAAATGTTTTCAAAAAAATTGAAATAAAATCTGGAGTGGCCTACACTCAACTTTAATATAAGTAAAAATATCAAACTGGCTAAGAACAATTATTTTTTTCCTTAGGGCTTTCACATTCAATGTTGCATCTCCAGAACATTTAGAGAGCAAACAAATCAATTTAATATTCCTTATATGAACTAAACCATTATTTTTATTTTTTATGTATGAGTGTCTTACAATGTTTTGACAGTTTACAATCTCAGGTTTACATATAGGCTAATTTTATTTATTAGTTTTCAAAAAATCTTTTTAATTTTGAATTACGTTTTATATTTTGACCTTTTATGAAATAATTATACTGAAAATTTTATTACGTGATAGTATTCTTTATAAAATCACCTTTCTTTCTCTTTGTCAAAAATTATAAAAGTCCAATTTACTCTGGGCGAGTGTTACTTTTTTCCTGCGTGCTGCTATTTTGATTTTAAAACAGAATACTTCAACTCATTCCCCATGTATTGCTCTATTTATACGTGTAATTTCCTCATATATCATTTATATATGATATTTCCTCATTTATTTGTATCCTCCTCACAAGTTTTCAGATTAAATTATAAGTAAAATATTTTATATTAGATTGAAAAAAATATTTCAATTTTTTTTTAAAAATTTGAGGATTTTTTCAAATTTTTGAGATTGTCGCTTCTTTGTAATGCTAAAACTTCAAGGCTCTAGAATTAGTAGTTGAGGAAAAAAAAACATGTTGTCTAAGAACGAATTTTGGCAACAAAAATGATTTTTCCTATCATTCATAATTGCTCCCAAACAATAGTGTTCATCTACAGTATGCCAAATTTTGAAAAATATTAATTTGATTCATCAAAGATTTTGGGCTCTAGCGTATTCATAAACTTTTGAACACACTCCTACCTGTCGACATACACACACGCACACACACACACACACACGTGCACGAACAAACAAAAAAGGAAACAAACAAATAAACAAAAGAACCAAACATAAAACAAAGAAAAACGAAACAAACAAAATCCAAACGAAGAAGCATTAAAACAAAAAATAAATAAAAACAAACAAAGACTCAAAGAAACAAAAACAAACACACACACACTCACACAGAAATGAAGCACAAAACATGTAAAAGGACTTTGGGGACCTCAGAACATGTCAATCCTTCAAAATTCGAGATAGAACTTTTTTCACGATCACTATACTTCAATTATAGTAAAGGAAACTTATTACAAGATTAAAATTAATAAGAATTTTTGAAATTCTGTTTATTCTTATCTGTACTAAGCAATTATAAAGAAACTTATATATGAGTATATGAATTACTAATCAGTGTGTTCTATATGAAAATAGGTCACAAAAAGTGATAAAAACTTTATAAAGTATAAGTACTTGGCAGATGAAAACCAAGTGTTCTAACATGTGTTTAGAAAAAAATGAATTAGCCCAAAATCATAAAATGAACACAAAATACTTTTAGTCATAAAGTAAAACTTCTATGGCGGCAGAAATATTTTCCCTATTGAGAGTATTTGATAAATTCAATCAAAACAATTGGTTCAAAAAATATTTCCTAATAACAATGAAAGCATATAAAACACAAAGAGAATGTTTGTAGATAATATATTGGATTCAACTTTGTGTTTGAATGGATTTAATCATATCAGTGAGCTTGGTGCTTTTTAATTGATACTGGTCCTTTTTGTGACTTTCCATTTAAATCAGCGATGACTCTGTTTATAGGATGCTTCTAATAGGAATAGTTAACACATTTTACCAATTACGAAATCGTTATTAAAGTTTGTTCCCATAACTTGAGTACCTCCTGTAAGTCTCATTGAACTTTATGTATCTTTTATAAAGTTATTTGTACCTTCCCAAGTTTTATGAAGTTTTTAAATTAAAATTATTTTATAATATAATAAATTTTATTTAACTTAACTGAATCTTGAATGCTTTAATGAGTTTTATTGTTGATATTCTTCTATTAAAGCTGAATTAAAAAAAGAAATGAAAAAAAAAAGATTAGAGCAGATATTAATAAATATTTTCAAATAAGAAATGATTGAAGCTAAATTCTTTGAACATTGAGCAGACGTTATATTATAGAAGAGGAAGGAACAAAGTGGAAGCAATATTACAATAAAGAAAGATTCAGTGGGAGACCTGCGGGGGAGTAAATATAGAGTGACTCTGCCAACATATTTAGAGAAGTAATGAGCGAACTCAGACAAAACAGAGGTCACATACTGCTAACAAAAGTAATATTACTAGTCTCTGCGACAAGCTTGTCATCTTATTGAAAAAAAAAACAATAAGTCATGTAGGGTGGATCAAATTAATTTTGTAATTAACTATGGTTCGATATCTTGGATGATTAAATTTTTTAATTACTGCTGTGATACTTTGATTTCGTACATTTTTCTAACTTTATCCTTTAAGCGGAGTTAGATACATCAGCATTTCAATACCTCTTCATTGGTAATTTAAGGATTATTTTTTCTAGAAATATAAGAACTGATAGTTTGAGTTTTGCATATGCGACTCTTGAGTAAATAGTCAAGTCTGTTTTGTTCAGTGCCCATATTCTGCCTTCAGTCTCTGTAAGGGAACTATATTGCTTATTTGTTAGTCGGAAGCCATTTAGTTATTTTTGCCACATACAGCTTTCATTCTATGTCGTCAGTTATGGGTTCTTAAATCAAACAAAAAAGTGATCATAATTATGGGGTTAACCAGATTAGCTCAGAGGTTAATGTACTCGCCTCTGGGCTGGTAGTCCGTGGTTCGATCTCCACCTGGCCCTTAACTTATTCATGCGGGAGGTGAATAAATCTGAGTACTTCATCCCGCGGAGAGGACGTTAAGCCATCGGTCCCGAGCCTGCACGATGTCAGGTACTCGTTAAAGATCCCTACTCGAAATGCACTTCAGTTAGGCAAAATTTAAGACTCCCAATGTAGAATCTGTAGAATTCACCGATTAAACAAAAAGCCGGTGAACGGCTGACGTTATCACCCGCTAGCAGGACGGTTTAAACACTAAAAAATAATCATAATTATAGAATAAAAATGATTAGAAAATTATTTACTGAAAATTTGTATGTCAGTTTTATCATAACTAAATATTTATCATATAATTGCGTTTTTCAAGAAACAAATTATAAAATAGTAATGAAAAATCTGGTGTAATCACACTCAAACTTATTACAAGTAAACTTAATATCTTACTTTTTGACAGTCCTTTGAGTTCTGGTTTTATTTTAACGTCGCTATATGCATATTAAACTCTGCTAAAGTTTGAGTGAACTCATGGATCATCAATTTAATGATTTTATTAGTTTAATTATGTCTATATCCTTCCTCATTTTTCTCTATTTTCCTATCTCCAGCTATCATTATGTAGTTCAATTATTTTTACGAGTTGTATTAAAGATTTCTGACCCGTCCATGTACTCAACAAGAGTCTCTTTCTAAATATTATAAAGTTTTGAATTCAATTGGGAATCTAATATTGTCATTTTTTTAATAGTTAGATTTATCTGAAAGAACGGTTATTAAAACTATTTCTCCTCTGCAATACAAAATATCAGCCACAAAAACTTTCTATTGTTTAGAAAGTATTATTATAATAAATGTTGTAATCTTTAAAAAGCAAATAAAAAATCTTTTTCTATGGCAAAAAGCTAATGAAAGGGTGTCCACATATAAAAATTTAATCGTACAATTTAATATAATTTTTTTTTAAAAATTAATCGTAAAATTTTACCCTACAAAGAGTAAATATCATATAATAACTGATTGTACTACGTTGGAAAAAAAAAATCTTTTTTCAATAACTTATTATGTAGGCATGTTTTTCGAACAAAATAACTTATTTTGTAAAAATCTGTGACTTGAATTTAAAAAAAATGATTATTCAGAACAGGTTTTATTCTCAATGTTAATTTAAGATAGAAGAAATTTTGTTTTTACAAAAGAGGAAATAAGAAAAATGAATTTGGTTTGAGTTATTTGAGAATAGAGTGGACTGAGCAAGGGTTTGGTGCAATAAAAAGTGGAAGTGAGGGCTTTATGCACTTACTTCTGTTTACTTTTTTAATAATGCAATGAAAGGTAAGGTTTGCGACTAAGAGGTTGTGAGAGCAGAGTTGGCACTTGTTATGCAGTTGGCGTCATAGAGTTACTGCCATTAACCCAGGCCTAGGCTCAGACAATTGCATTTCTGAGTAGTCATAACTTTTTTACATTTCGGCATCAAGTGGTTTTGGAACTAATTTATTAAGCAAACGACTCTCTAGCTGAACATATGTTTAATACTTAATGAAGCTCGGCCTTAGCTCATCAAGTGCTTTATGATCATTCATGCAAGATATAGTCATTATAACTTGCTTTGTGGCTAAGGTTTTAATGTCAATAGGACATCACAAGACCAATTCCATTTACCTTCAAACCATCGTATCCTACTTAAGAGTCACATTATCAGTATAGTTTCGATCAATTTGAGTTTTTTAAAGCCGAAGTCTTGTAGCACATATTTGGAGTGCAAGAATTGATAGTGTGCTGGACAGTGTTGCTGAAGTGTTCGTTTGTCAATATGATGAATTATCAAATAACCAGCTTAATCTGGGTGAAAAATAATAATTAAAGTTTTTTTTTTTAAATATCATCATATGTACTTAATTATTTATATTTTAGAAAATCTGAATCGAAATTGATTAAAGTTTAATCATGAAATAAAAACGAATTCAGTTTATAATAATAAATCAAATGCAATTTACGAATTTACTGTTATACGCCTAATCCGGTAATGTTGATAGCTAAAATTGGTACCAAATAACAAATGATTCAAATTATTCGCCCCTAGAAAAATACTTAAGGTGGAAGCCTAGAATTGTGAGTGCTGGAAACAATTGCTATAACTAAAAATGCAGTTTGCAATGTCAATTGAATATCTCAAAAGGAAAAAAACATCTGATCTTAAAGAAACAAAAAGTAATGTAAATGCCTGGTACAAATACCTCATCTCTGACAAGAGAATGTTAAAATGAAACGAAATAGCAGGCGGTATTTTTACATATTTGCAATTTTTCAAGTCTTTGGTAACCTAGATGATTCACAGGAAATAAATTACGCGTAAAAGTTGTAGAGAGTGCAAGTTTTAATCGATTATGTATTTTCAAATTTTCTTTAATATCATTTCTTTTTAAATATTTTATTATAAATATGTTGCTATCATTCTTTATACTATTTAACTTCTATAACAATTAGAGATTTACACGTAGACACAATCAAAAGACTTCCACATAGAAGTTTTTAGGACTTTTTAACGGTATAATATTAGGTCTAATGATACACTTAGGGAGTAGAGCTTGTTAGTGTGGTTTCAAAAAACACAGTAAGTCACTTCTAATGTATTAGCATATTATTAATTATATATAAACTGAATTTTCAGGATTAGTTTACACCGAATCTTCACCAAGAATGTGCAACAAATGAAAGCTGTAAATCAAATTAGGGATGTCATTTGGTGAACAGGCACAATTACAAACGTGCAGATGGGTACTTCATTTTGTTATATTTATATATTAGTCATTCAGTTGATGAATAGACTATCAATCATACGTTTTTTCAATGAATTGTCAATCAATCATTACAGTGGTTTTGCTTAAGATAGTCAAGCTGCGATCAAGCAGTAACTATTCCCGTAGAGGAGTATGAGTCACCCTTTCAGTTAATAGAAAGTGCGACACGCAGTCAATCTTAAGCATGATGAGGTTATAGGATCACGAAGCATGTCTATATAAATAAAATAAAGGTTTTGTCTATACATTGCTTAGAACTGACTCATTTCAAGTTATCTTTACCTTTCATACATTAGAGAAACCAAATGTATTTGGTTTGACAAACAGAAAAATTTCTGTCTGTCGATTTGTCCGCAAAATTTTGTCACAAGTAAACTCAGCCACCATGGGACATAGTGAGCTAAAACTTTGACAGTAAATTTGTGTATGTCCAAATTAAAATCTAAGCATTAAGTGGATTGGAAATTCAACGTAGAAGCAAAGTTATGGACTTTTAAGGACAAAATGTTATCAAAAGTAAACTCAGCCACCATAAGGCATAAAAATCTGAAACTTTGAAAGCAGGTTTGTGTATGTCTATCTTAAAATCTAAACTTTTAATGGATTGAAAATTCTACGTAGAACAGAAGTTATGGACTTTTAGCTGTCTTTAGCAAACTTCACAGACATGCTTATTTTGAAAATATACATGTTTAGTAAGTGGGTATTGTTAGTTCATTTCAGTTTCATTTGCATATGATGAATAATTGACTAGCAAGAGATAATTGACAAGGTGTTTCCCAATGTTCAAGATCTATGATCTATTCAGAATAACTGACTTTGTGAACGAACAATTCTCACCCCTACAAGTGAGTAGGCAGGAAAAATCGATAAAGTTCTCGCATTTTATCAAGCTGAGGAAGTAACTTACAAATCAGTAAACAGAATGATAAGTAATGAAGAAGGAGTTCATTATCCAATTGAATTTTTTGACTCCGTGAGTGGCGTATACAGAGCCACTTAACACTGTGCTAATAAATATATTTTTTTCTATTCTATAATTTTTCTAATAATATTTTGAATACCTCGTATCATCTATGATTTTTTGTAAAATATCCGTCAAAGATGGGCATGTCTGCTAGTTAGTTATACCACTGTGTGCATAATAAACGATTCATGCCTGATATAATGCGCGCATACGGTATCATACAAGTTATAGTAAATATTCAAGGCGTGTTGATTATTCTACCAGTAATTAAAAAATAACTAGTGCGGGAACAGGTGAAAAATAGGTATAATGTAACGAATACTGTAGCATTGGAAGAATGTTAAAAATAAAAGAAAAGTTGCTCGGTTTAGGTAGAGAGGAGATAGTAGCTTCGTTAGCTTTGAGGACCTTTGACGTTTCCCAGTCTGTCACTAGGAGAAAAGCCGCTTTGAAAATTAATCAAACTACTGCTCATGACTTGATCAAATATGATTCAGTATTTGACTGGATTCTATCAATTTTTTCAATATTCAGATTATTTTTAAGGAAGATTGACAATATCCTGTGAGTTTCATATTAGCAATACAACAGAGTTTCTTAGTTTTGTTTTGGATTAATACTCTTTCTCATTTTGATTATTTTTTCTATTCCTCTCTGTATATTCAATGCGATCAATACATAGAGTGATATTAGCTTGTGACACGTCAAGCTTGTAATTTTTCTTCCTAACGTCTTTTTCGTCTCTATCTATTCCTATCGGGTCGCAGTGCTTCTTAAAATAACTTACCCATTTGAAAAACAACATTTTTTTGTGACGTCATTAAACTGAAGTCACTATGAAAATTTATATTTTTACGCTTTTGAATAAATTTAAACTTTTACAACCTAATTAGGCAATTAACATTTTTTTTTGGAAGTTGAGGTCAAAATGAGGAAGCAGTTTTTTTTAGTTTGTATTCGTTATAAATATTCTTTAAGTGATTTCTTAGACAAATTTAGAAGTGTATATTGTAAAAGCATTTAAAATCATATTGAAGAAAAATAAAATTATTTTTTAATAACCTGATTATCATATTTAGTGCTGTTTAATTGGTTTCAAATTCAATTCAAGTACTGAATAAGTTAAGTTATTAAAGGAAATCTCGAGGGTTGATTTATTGCCTCTCTTATATTCAGTATTGATATTCAAACTTCAAATTTTAATGGAATAAACCCTTTTAATATGCCATGAACTGCTGAAGTCTGTTACATCGTCCTTCCATTTTTATTATTACAAGTTATTAATGATGTAATTTGTTTGACAAGTTGACATGACGAATCTGAAACTGAAGATGACTACAGAATATAGAAAACAGAAATAAAATCCAATTAATAAAACCGAATGAATGTTGTAAATAAGTAACAAAATACACAAGCCATTTGAATAAGTTGCTCTTGAGGATGGAGGATACCCGAAACCAGTCACCATACCTAATACACAAGTTTAATCGTTCCAAAAATTAGTGATTTAACTTTTTATGACTTCTGAGTAAATAAATAATTAAAATCCATTAAGTTAAATAAATAAGAATTATTTTAATATATATGTTGTTAAATGTTCAAAGATTGGTTTCCTGAGGATTTTTGGTCTAAAGAAATTACACTTCTGTTTATAACCCGACATTTTGCTAAAAATTGTTTGCCATTTTCAAGTCTTGTTTTTGAGGAAGAAACTATTTACTGTCGACGCCTCTATCCACCAGCATCTTATCTTCGTATCGATAGATAAAACATAGTTTCTTCGTAAGTAGTTTCTTCCTCAAAAACAAGACTTGAAAGTGCAAAACAATTTTTAGCGAAATGTTGGGTTATAAACAGAAGTGTAATTTATTTAGAGAAAAAATCCTCAAGAAACCAATCTTTGACTTTAGAAATCAGTGGTCGAAAAGATACATATCAATATGGTGTTAATGTTATTATTGTTATTGTTCTGCTGATAATGTTCCTTACTTGAGGTGGCTGTTAAAGACATAAAAACATGTTTTCAAAGCGAGAAAACTGCTCGTAGTTTCATAATTCTAACAATTCATATGAAAGCGGTTGATAAGTTATGTAAAAGTACTGTTAGGTAGTTATCGTTGAAAATATAAAAAAAAAATTTAGTACTTTTAGTTATTAATTCTGGAATATTTGTAGCCCTTTGGAATGTTATATTTTGGAAGTAAAAATCTGACTGTTGTTTACAGGCTCTCAAAAGTAATTCTATTCTGATGAGTTAATCACAATAGCTCGAAAGAAGTTATAAAAAGTTTTAATTACTTTAAACTTAATTAACTCTAACGTTTGTTTTTTAATTTAGTGCTTTAGGTTTTTTGTTTGATTTCGACGTAAGGTTAATAAGAGTAAAGCCAATAAACTAGGACAATCGTAATTTTCTTTAAATGTTACGGTAATACATATTATTTTATCACACTATTCGTTTTATGACTTTATTTAACTTGCAGACTTGCCTTGTTATTAAAGTTTAGTTTATTAGTATGTAAAGATTGTTTATTGCAACTAAAATCAATAAAAAAAACGTTGAGGGATCATTTTTAAAGTTTTTTTTTACAACCAAAAAATAATTTTTATAAAGAATTAGAAGATGTAATCTACTAATATTCTTGTTGGATTGAACTTTAGTTCATTAAGAGATCTTGTAAAACATACCAATACATATAAATTGGTTTGTTTCTCACTAAGGTAAACTTCTACTAGGTTTAAATATACTCGGTATTAATTTACCAATACAAGGCGAACACTAACTTTTCCTGAACACTGGTTAATCTTTATTCAGACAAACCTTAACATGTAATAATAATGGATGTTGGTGTTTTTCATCATTATGATTGATGTAAATATGTGTTTCATACTAGTACATATTTAAAAGTTTTAAGACCATGTACACACGATTTTTGAAGTTTGACATTAAATGTTTTTTTTTCTAGTGGATGATCTAAACGCTATACAATTTCACATCTTATGTGATAAAATGTGTCTGCTCTTATGGTGTAATTACAGCAGTAATCGTTCGAATCTGTGGACGCAGTACACTTTGTTCTTCAATTCCAGCACGGTTTAATAAAAATCAAGCAAGTTGTTGAGCGCAAAAGCTTGTTTCTCTTTATTCACTTTATTAAAAGGGTTTCAGTCAACATTTGAAAGAGCTCATCAGAACTCCTATGAAGGAGTTCAATCAATGTTGTAAGACTATGTATCACTGAAAATAGTCAATTTCGGGAGCAGCTTAGTGCAGCACCATATCTAGGAAATGCAAAATATACCATCAAATCAGTAAAAAATAACGATCCAATGAGCTATTCTGTATTAGACACTACATTATAAAATACTTGTCGAAATAATTGAAAATGGGATAAAATAGCATAAAAATAATATTAAATGCATATGTTATATTAAATAAGTAACTACAGGCTTTAAATTGATAAATGTTAATGTAAGATTACTTTGCTTCTACATAAAACCCATCATATGACTATAGAATCAGACAAAGAAATTATGCTCACATTGTATAATATTGTTATGCACATTTTATGTCTTACTTTAAATTGTCAAATTTGACAAGCATGAAAAGTAATTGAGTTTTGTTTTTATTGCAAGCTTTAGGATGACATTTTCTTTTTTGCTCTTCCTCTCTTCTCTTCTTCTTTACTCCCTCTCCCTTCACCTTACTCTACTAGGTAATTAATCTGCCCAGCGAGTTGACGACCTCTCTACCTAATCTCTTCTTTTTTTTGCAAGTGTTTTGGATATACATTTATAAATTCTTATTACTTATTATTATTCTTAGATTTTGAGAGGGTGTACAAGTTGTTTTTAACATCGCATATACAAAGATTTGGATTACTCTTAATTTATCACAATCTTATGATAGTTATTCTATTTATTGATTATTATATGAATATAATCAGTATACTAGTTATGGTGATCATTTGAAAACTTTTTTTGCTCTGCTGTCTTTCGATGGTGACTTTTATTCCTTTCCTGCTCGTAAAGCTTTCTGTTCCAAATAGATTGTTCGGATGCAATGGGTGTGTCCCCAACAATCCCCTTGTTGGGATTAATAGCATGGGCGATGTCAGTTTTTTGGGCTAAATCTAGAATTAAATTAAAAGATTGTAATAAATATGTATAAATACCAAAAGGTAGTTGTTTTAAGAATTATTTAATTAAAATAGGTTCAATTATGTAATTAAGGTTTTAGAATAAGAAGTATGATTAGACGCTAGCATAAAATAAACATGTAAAATATTCTAAGAAATTGTAACGAAAATAATAAGTTTATTATAGTTGGTATGTAAGTTTTAACTAATGATATTTTGTTATAATTTCTGGAAAATTAAAATGATACGGGATTTACAAATCTATAAAATTAATGGTAATTAATGTTATACATGGAGGAGGTTTCTCATAAAGGAGGACATGCAGAACTTTGAAATGTTTATAATTCACAAGGGCGAACCGCTGAGTCTATCAAGGTAAACTGCGATAAATACTGCTTAAATTGTCAATGACCCGTCAAGAATATTCAGCTGATAACTTGACTCATAATGTTTTATTTAACTTTGATTGTAGCGAATATTACCTGGCCACAGATTCTTTATTCAAGCCATTGATGATTCTTTCATCCATCAAACTTTCTGTCCCCAGTACCGTATTCAGATAAGATGAAGTCTATACAGTGGGAATAGCCTTGTGGTTTGCAACATTATCTGCCAGCTCATTCTCAACCACAGCCTTGGTCACCTCAAGCACCAGACCAATTATATTAATATTAGTTTTTATTTAACAAAGAACATTTACACTTTACTTGTTTTAGAAGTTGCAAATTTATATAATTATTGGCTTGAATTACATTTTTTTTTTATTTTTTTCCACATTATGAATTATCTATTTGGTGGTCTTCAATATCACGACTTACTTCCTCTAATTGTTTGGCTAAAAGTGTTTTGATTTAAACTTACTTGATATTGTATATTGCTATAATTAAGGACTCCAAATTAGTAAAAGCAGACTTTACTTGCCCTTCCCTTTTACTTCCATCAGTAAAGGCTATAAAAGAATAATCAGTTTCCGCAGAGTGTGAGTGATACCACTATTCTAGACTTGTAAGGCTTTACAACAAGGGTGTCAAACATAAGGCCCGCAGGCCGGATCCTTCCCACCTGGTGGTATCGGTCCAGCCCGTGGGGTAAATCTGCATTATTTTAAAAGAAAAGAATCAGTTTACTCTAATTTCCTTAAAAACCTGTGGTTCTTATATTATCCGCTAGGGGCAGAGTGTTCTAGTACTTGCAGAGAACGCGAAAGGAACACTTCGGCGAAACTAACAGAAGGAGGTGATAGTATTGAACGTCTGTTCTGAGTCTGTTGGCGTATTATTCACGTTTCCTTTGTCCTCGCACCTTCGCCAGCGAGGACATCCTCTGTCTCAAAAAAGATGAAAGTGGATACAAAGTGTCGGATTTTAGTAAAGATTTTTATAATTGACTTATCTTTTTTGCACTAATTATTAGTATTAGTGACTAATACAAAGAAAAGGTGAACTTATTGTTAGTTTTATGTAATTTTGCATTTAGCTTACTGGCCCGGCTCCTTTGAGATCAAACTAAGCTGTATTTGGCCCCCAGACCAAAATGAGTTTGACACACTTGCTTTACAAGAATGGTAATTTTATATAATTGGAGCATCCACATTATTAGTATTCAGCTCATGTCAGTATGCAATTCTTTATTAATTAAATTAAAGTTGGTGTGGCTCCCTAGTTTTACAATTATTGGTATAATACCGGCAAGCAAGCAGTAAGCATCATAATAAACTTTTTTACAGTACTCTATATGGATTCTAAATGCTTTTGAACACCGAATTAGCTTTAATTCGTTGCAGTTATATTTAACCCCCACAGCTTTATTCACCATTGATGCACCATACATGATCAGTGATTGAAGAGCTCCCTCATTTATTACCTTCATTGGATGAATATTTAATCACTATGTTAGGTTCATTGCGTTCTATAGTGATTGGAAACGTCCACTGGCAGCCCATATAATAGGGAGTTTACTCACGGAACTATTCTCATCACGTCGAGGACGTAGTGATCATTATCTTGAAGAGGATGCGACTAAGAACTGTTCCTTATCTGAGTTCGGTACTTTGATGTGCAATTTGAGTAACGAACACGTATCACTTGTATCAAAGATATTGCTACTTGTCACAAATAATCTATAGGTTTGTTTCAAAAGTAATTCTATCTCTAACAATGACCAATTTTTTATATTTATCAACAGTTTCAATAACTTTCAGTTTCACTGTCATAGGATTTTGTCGTTTTTTCTAGATATAATTGGTGCTTTATTTATTAACTTATTGAAATATATTTCATTGAATTTGATGGCTTTTAATATTCCGCCTGATTATTGGAGCAAAAGTGTTTCCATTTAGATATTCTTGATATTGTATACTGTTATAAACGTTGTTTCTAGCTTATATTTTAGCAACTTTTTCTATAGCATTATTTCTCCTTTCTTACAGTTGCTGTCTGAGTAATTTGCTTGGAATCAATACAAAGTCATCAGCAAAAGCTTACTTATCAGATTTTCATGTCGATAAGTAAGTTTAATAGAGGTTAAAATAATCTCTTTCAATAGTCAGGTTCATTACAAAACCCTTGATGACAGACCAGACTAACAGTTCAGGGAACCTTTAATGAGACGATACTATGACAAGCTTCTCTTTTAGGAAAATTAATTATTAGTAGCTGATTTAAGTTTATATAGTCAGTCATTTTTAGTTATGTATGGATGGTCACCGACCTTAATAAAAGGCACCGTGAAATAAATAGTATTTCAGGTTTTTTACACTGGCGAAGTTCAACAAAGTTATTTAAGCGTGATAGAACGTCAACAGTGCTTCATTGAGGAGTAAATCCATATTGATTCCCGCTAAAATATAGTTCTCTTTCTCATTTAAAAACTATGTTATTCTAAGCAATTTTTCCAAAAATTTTTTCCCAATGAGAACCAAACTTATCAGCCAGAATTAGACCTATCCCTGTAATTTTTTTTCCAGATTTATATTTTAAGATTAATTTTGATGTTTTCCAAATATTCAGTAAAATTCATGAAGTTTCAATATGAGGAGTTGAAACTTCAAAAATACTTCTTATATTTTTCTGGAAAATCCAGGAAATTTCATGCCGTAATATTTCTATTTACAGTAAGCGCAATATGCTTACTATACTTACATATATGGTAAATAAACTAAAACTTGATTTACTCCCTTATATTGAAGTCTTTTGTTAGTTTAGGTAAGATTTCAAACTTTTAATTAGACGTTTCGTAGTTTGGCAGTGTATTTTCTCCAGTCAGCTGTACAATATGTTCAGTGTGCTCTGATAGAGTAATAATAAGTACATACTACTGTGTCTATCGGAAGAGTGTTTACTTCAAACTAAATACCCAGACTTCCATTCATACAAACTCAAATAGTCGTTACCATGAAAATATCGGAGCATTTCGGACCACCGAAAACAATTATGTCTGATAAAAACCCGAATATGAACTTAGACATGATGTATACGTTTTACTTACAATAAGTAAGACTGACTACACGATAATAGCATTTTTTCCTTGTAAATAACAGGTTTTTTCAATTAGTAGAACGAGGATTTTGCATTCATCAGCTATTAAATCGATTGTTACCGACTTGATAATTGATAATTTTAAACATTTTCTTCAAACTAGTCATGATTTTGAGGTCAGTAGAGAAATTTTAGTTCCAGTGCAAACAATGTTTAAATTTAATTTGTTTGAGTTGGAGCTGGAACGAGTGGAAGGAGCAGCAAATTTTCCATATTCTTCTTTTACAAATATAAATTGTGATAATTGCAAAAAAATATTGGCAAGGTGAAAAATAAAAAAATATATTTTTAAAGAATTATTCAATTATGAATATCTTTGTATTTTAAATAGCAAAAATAAGTCTTGTTTCAAGTTTGGACAGCAGTAATAAAGCAGTAAGGTTTTATTTATTGGGGTCTATTTATAATGTGCAGCAAAGGAGGGTGAATATAGAAGTTATTGGTTGGAAATGTGGCAGAACGGTAGGTCTTGTTGGGAAAGGCCTTATAATATGATAATAAAACCACCCTGTGATAAGCCCTCTCTTTTTCCCGGAATTTCCTTTTCTTTTTCTTACATATTTGTCATTTTTTAAATATTATATATTTTTGTAAAAATCATTGCTTGATTAGTACTCAGTATAATAATTTTGCTTGAAAATGCAATTTAATTGAAAAGAACTCTTACTTAAGGTAAATATTATGTTTTTAGATTATTTTACTAATATAATTTATCTTTTTTAATATTATTTATGTTTAATAACAGTTTATTTTACTTTTCTGATTTTGAAAGATTTTTGACCAATTGGAAACTTTATCGGAAAGTCTTATGTCCAATAAATTAGAAACAACTTAAAAATAATATAACTTCTTTTTTTCTTCAACGGGTTACTATATTGTAATATTTATTGCTTTATTTTTCTATAAACAAGTCAAATTTAAAAATATCTGAATATTTATTTCAAGAAAAAATCTTTTTGTTTCTCTTCTAACACAGCGAAACCAAGTGTTCGAAGTTTTTTTTTTAAAAAATAAATCTTCAATATAATATTTTATATTGAAGGAACTTCAATTATAAAAATGTTGACGACGAGGGGTTTAAGCAGAGGTCTAAAGCACTAAACCCTCGACTGCACCTGGTCCTTGTTTCGCTGCAAACGAAATGCAATTCCATCATTTTTCCTTTACTGATTAACATTACTTAAAAGGTCATTTATCATAAAGAATAACTACTTTTTTCCTTCCCCCCCCCCCCCAATATCCTTATTAATAAGATTTTCATTTTCCTATGACGTGATAGTGACTATTATAAACATTTCGATTTGGCTACACTAAACCTTAATGTAAGTGAATATAACATAAACCCAATGACAATTAATTTAGTTTTGGCTTCATTTTAATATGGTTATAGTGTATATGCAATATATAAACTCATTATTATCAAAATTTGTTCATTTGTTGTAATAAATTAATAATTTATTTGATTTGTATTAATGTTGCTATACATTTTATCAGTTATAACAAATTTGAAATAAGTGTTACAGAACAATCTGAGATGTTATCATTTTTATTATAATCATATTAAACTGAGGCCTAAATGACATGGGACTCGCATTCACCGCGTATCTGTGATATTATGTTTCCCTTTGTCGTTTCAAAATTCAGCTTAAGATTTTAAGTTATTTAATAAACTTTACAATTGTCCTTAGAAGTGAGAGCGCTTCTGTTGCTTTTAGATATGATTTGTCAAAACTCTTTAACCTCTTAAGTGTGATTTCATTGCACTCATTATGAATGCGTTCACATATTTCAACCTCTTCCATCCAAAGTCTGAGTACTTTCGATTAAAAACTTTTGTTGACAAATTCAAGTTCGGTTGGAATAATTTTTTTTTAAAATTTTTTTTATGTATAATATTCCAGCTGGAAAAATCTGGAGACCATTAGGTATAGTATAAAAGAAACTCAACATTGTTTGGAGTGCAATATTGATGTGTTATCTGAGAATAGAGGCAGGAAAAAGCTTTGTTAGGCTTTCCTCTTTTATTTCTCTCAAATAGTACAAAGAATATCTCTGGCTATGAACCACGCGCCTCTCATTATCTTATATAAGGCAATCTTTTTGACCACAAGAACTTCTGCCTTTAATAAAAATTGAAATTTTCAAAAGTTTTTTAAATAAAGCTTGTGATTTTTTTCTTCAACTATCTTCTTTAAAACTCTATAATATTAAATTAATGTGAACAGCCTTTTTTTAAACATTTCAGTGAATAGATAGCATATTATTTTGAAGTTTTGTTTTTAGGCCTTTATTGATTTGAAGCAGGTTCTTGGAATGTTCTGTTACGTTTAAAGTTATTACAATATTTCTAAATTTCTTAGGTAAAGCACAACTCGTTATTGTGTGTGTATATTCATCTGTCAGTGACTAAATTGATGATAATGATTTAGAATACACTTTCTTGATGCTGCTCCACAGTTCTATTACAATATTTCTAAATTTCTTAGGTAAGGCACAACTCGTTATTGTGTGTATATATTCATCTGCCAATGACCAAAGTGAAGATCATGATTTAGAATACACTTTCTTGATGCTGCTCCACAGTTCTATTACAATATTTCTAAATTTCTTAGGTAAGGCACAACTCGTTATTGTGTGTGTATATTCATTTGTCAGTGACTAAATTGATGATAATGATTTAGAATACACTTTCTTGATGCTGCTCCACGGTTCTATTACAATATTTTTTAAATTTCTTAGGTAAGGCACAACTCGTTATTGTGTGTGTATATTCATCTGTCAATGACTAAAGTGATGATAATGATTTAGAATACACTTTCTTGATGCTGCTCCACAGTTCTATTACAATATTTCTAAATTTCTTAGGTAAGGCACAACTCGTTATTGTGTGTATATATTCATCTGCCAATGACCAAAGTGAAGATCATGATTTAGAATACACTTTCTTGATGCTGCTCCACAGTTCTATTACAATATTTCTAAATTTCTTAGGTAAGGCACAACTCGTTATTGTGTGTGTATATTCATCTGTCAGTGACTAAATTGATGATAATGATTTAGAATACACTTTCTTGATGCTGCTCCACGGTTCTATTACAATATTTTTTAAATTTCTTAGGTAAGGCACAACTCGTTATTGTGTGTGTATATTCATCTGTCAGTGACTAAATTGATGATAATGATTTAGAATACACTTTTTTGATGCTGCTCCACAGTTCTATTACAATATTTCTAAATTTCTTAGGTAAGGCACAACTCGTTATTGTTGTGTATATTCATCTGCCAATGACCAAAGTGAAGATCATGATTTTGGAATACACTTTCTTGATGTTGCTCCACAGTTCTATTACAATATCGATGTTAAATAAGTTTTTTATTAAGTCTTGCCATAAGTAGAACTGCTATAATTTTTTTAGGTTTTTAAAAAATGATGATAAATTTCATTTATAGTTTAAAAAAAAATAATATTTTTGAAGTCTTAAAATGATTTAAAATAATTAATTTTTTATATAATTAAAATAATTGTAGTTCATATAATGTTATTATAGTACCTGATGTAGTCACTCATTCATACATTTTAATAATAATAAGAGAATTGAATAATAGTTTAATATTGTTTTTCTCTAAAATTCTTTGAATTTTTCAGAATTCAGATAGTTAACTAACTGGCCAGCTGAAATGATATTAATTTTAGTCTTTTGTGGTGTCGGATCAGTGGGTTTGATGAAGTCCACTTCATATTGATATCCATGCATAGCGACTAAAGCGGCCTACTAAAATATGCAAACTTTTTTTTTGTGACCTATTTCCGCTGTAACCACCTTCAGAGTAAACATTTCACTTAATATGACTTCAATCCAGGGTTCAGTTTTGACATTAAACCTATCGGTCTACTTTGAAGGCGTTGACAGAGTCACTGAGCATAACTTGATATGACTTCAATGCAGGGTTTAGTTTTGACATTAAACCTATCGGTCTACTTTGAAGGCGTTGACAGAGTCACTGAGCATAACCTGATATGACTTCAATGCAGAGTTCAGTTTTGACATTAAACCTATCGGGCTACTTGGGAGGCGTTGACAGAGTCACTGAGCATAACCTGATATGACTTCAATGCAGAGTTCAGTTTTGACATTAAACCTATCGGGCTACTTGGGAGGCGTTGACAGAGTCACTGAGCATAACCTGATATGACTTCAATGCAGGGTTCAGTTTTGACATTAAACCTATCGGGCTACTTGGGAGGCGTTGTTTTCTAATCAAATCAAACAACTTCTGAAACATTTTCTGATTGATTTAACATTTAATAATATGGTCTTATTTTCACCCTTATCTCAGTTACAGTAATATGAACATAATGCTTGTGGATTCTTTTAATTACCTTCAAGCAAAATATACTGGTAACCTCGTAATGTCTTAAAAGTAATGTTCTTCTGTTTCTCTAGTAGAATAAAGTTATTAAATATTTTCTATTTGGCGAATAATTAATTTACTTCTGTTAAATTCACTACATTGATGACACCTTCATTTTTTAAAAACCTTAGTAGTCCACTAGAGTATTCTCTTTTCTCATGTATACATGATCTGAAAATTGCATTAAGATATATATTGAAATAAATCACTCAATATTTCATCTATTATAACTTTGATATTAATTTTTCTATAGATTTATGGTTACTACAAACTATATTATAATAACATAGTACTGCCAGTATTTCATCTCCTTTTTTATTGCTTGGCATTCTAAATTGATATTGATAATCTCCTTGAATGATAAGCTACTGTGTCTAAAAGATCATGACCTTGTGGTTGTTTTAGAGTCGCTCCAATGTCTTTGTTATAGCTAGTAATAGTTAACGGTACAAATCATTATCGATGTAATAAGTACCTAACATTGATTAAACAAGTAACAAGTATTTTTTAATTGCATTAAAACCCCTTTAGTACCCTCTTAACAATTGAAATTCAACAATTTTATTTAGCAAAGGTTGAGAGGCTGACATTTTTGTATAGTTTTCTGTATGTTCTAAATCGAAATTTATTATCATTAATCTGCTACATACATGTTACTTTATCTGTCGGTCTTTTGATATTCTTGATGAGTTAGGTTTCCACAATAAGAACTGTTTTCAGCAGCTTCTTACCATAATTTACCTTCTTGGAAGTCTAATTTCTTTTTAAAAATCAAATCTGTTAAGAGTTTTTTTTTAAATATGGATCTGAATAAGTTTCATCAGGTATTAGCTTGACCAGTGACATACTTGACGTTTATCAATTCAAGAGACTTCTCTTAATTTTATTCCCTCAACATCGATTTTATATTTAGCAATATAAGACGTATTTCTTGAAGCCTTATAACTTTATTAAAAATAGTTTGACGAACATTAATTTATTAATATGTTTGTTTCAGATTTAAAATTAAAAGAGAAAATAAATCATAACATAGGTGAGTTTTTTTTATTTTGTATTTCTAGATGGTTCAGTATTTTATATATTCTTTAAGTTTTTTTTTTGATCAAGTTTTAATTTACCTAAGCAAAGCAGACTTGACTTGTAGTGAATTTCAAGAATAAATTATATAAAATAAGATATTAAATACTTTAATTCATTTATAAAATAGTTAACATGATTTAATAATAATTTTAACTGTTATTAAGTTAAATCTCTTTAAGATATTTAAAACATTTCTTTTAGTTAATTTTTTTTATAATAGTTTTAATTAATTATTTAATTAACTTAATTGAACAATAACTTAATCGTTTTATAATTTTTTTTATTATAATTAAAATAGTTAAATATGTTAAAAAATTCTATATCAAACATTAACTGTTGAGATTTTAAATCGAGGTTTCATTAAATGTTAGATTTCAGATTTATTTTGCAAAAGTTTCTGCTATTTTCATTAACTTTTTTTTGTTATTTGAACATCTTAATTGATTGATATTATTCAATACATTTTGTTTTTCTTTGTAAAAATATCTTTGGTGAAACATGTCTTAACTACAAATCTTCACTTTGGGTTTACAAAAGGACTATTAAAGCTGTAAAAAAACAATGGTGGCCTATATATCTGTTACGTTATATCCAAAACTTAGTGAAAAGTGTACCCTAATTGGTTTTAATAAAACTACCAATATAAGAATGTCTAGGGATAACAGGAGTTATGAAGATATATCCTATATCTAGCATGAGAAAATTATTCATTATATCCCACTTAGAGAAAGACCATTTTAAAGTTATTTTGAAATGGATAGTCAAAAATCTTCTAGAACCAAACATTAATAGTTAGGTTTAATGTAATTATTATTTTAACTCTTGTGTGTGTACATGCAGACAAAAAAATAATGAAGAAGTGGAGGGTTTGAAAACGGTTTGAACCAGGGAAACCATTTGGGGTCTAGAGCCTTTTTAGACAATCTAAGTTTTCTGATGAGTAGAAATGATGAATAGATAAAAAGAAACTAGATAAATGTTAGCTAGAAGAACCAGGTCTAATTTTATGTGATAACCTCATTCCAACTGTACTTGAATTTATAGCGGAGATAATACATCTTTAAAGGAATGATTTGAAAATTTATGTACAATACATAACCGGATATTGCCTCTTAACTACAACTACAAACTTCAATTAACGAAAAATGCAATTCTTGCCTGAAAGAGCCAGAAACCTTTGAAGACATTCTAGTTGCATTCATTCAATAGCGTTTAGGAGGTTAATGATTTTTGGTAAATCATACTTAAACCAAATGGAAGAGAGAGATATTACTCTAAGAAAAATTATAAATTTCATTAAAGAAATGAAAATTTGACTGACTTTTATGGATCAACCAAAATGACCGCAGTGTGTACGAGTCTGTTGGCACTCAAAACCCCCAATTTAATTATAAAATCTTATCATTTGGTTTAATAACACTAATTTCAAGTTTCCCATGACTCATAAAATAGTTAAAGCCATATTAGAACAGAAGATATCACCAAATTAGATATCTAAGAATTTATATTACTTTATATGAAAGTTTTAAATTACGTCTACACAACATTTACATTAATATAAAAACTAAAATGCAATTGATGGTCAACAAGTTGATATTATGGATGCTTATAGTAAAGTTGAGTGTAGGCCGTTCCAGATTTTTTTACAGAATTTAATTCTTGTATAGTTAGAGGTTTAGAAAAAAAAAATGTTTTTTGAATTCATATAATAGATCATAATTCTGTTTTTCTGCTAAAGTAATACTAACAAACAAGTATAATATTCATCCTCTGAAAGGAGCTACTTTGGGTATAATTTCACAGTGATTTATCAAACTTTGACCAGTACGGTGTTGATGAGCTTTTTGAAGAAACGTTTTTCTTTTTAACGTCAAACTAGTATTGAAAAAATGAATTTTTTTCAGTAAAAGTGACAGTAGTTTCACTCAAAAGTAAAATACTCTAGAGTTATGTTAGAGTAATGTTAGTATTACTAGTTTAGAAGAAAACGTGCTATATAAAATTATGTATTCTCCAAAACAGTGACTTTTTGATGATTGTTACCAGGAAACAATACAGCATATATATATATATATATAATATATATATATATATATATATATTATATATATATATGTATTATTATTAAAATAAGCAGCAGCTTCTGAATTGACCAGTTTCTTGTTGACACTCTCTAGTTTTCGTATCACTTTGCGGTGAGACTCTGGTAGCTTCCAAAGAAGGTTAGCAAAAGACATTAACACACACAATAAACATAGGTCAAACACGAAAAACTAAATTTTAATCACTGTTTTAATCACTAAATTAACAAACTAAATAAAAATACGTACAACCTTTCGGCTCTCATTCGCCATTCTCAGGTATAAACTAAAATTATATATATATATATTCAGGTAACTCACCACAAATGAATGAAGATAGTCGCTCTGAGGCCTTTCGTTTTCACGTTATCAGAGAGCAAGTGAATACAAGTTGTAGGCAGGTTATCAATTTTGATTTAATATTGGATTAAGATTGGTACCATTGACAGTATTTTCCCCTAATATATATATATACCTATATATATATATATATATATATATATATATATATATATAGAATATACAGCTATCCAGTAAAATATAAATTTGATCTATTAAACGGTGTGATCTGTATCATTCCCACATAGTTTTTGACATTGGAACACACATACACACACCCGCCCACAAAGACATCATTAAAATCCGAAGTCCGAAGAAATCGGAGTCAAAAGTGAACTTAAGGTACTTCAAAAAAATGTTAATTCATCAAAATATCCATATCAATTTTTTTATACTTATATGCGACATACAGTAGTGTAAAAAGTATTATTATGATTACAAAAAATTAAACATCCATTACGATAGGAATTTAAAATAACATAAAAAGGGTGACCCTACTGTCAACTTTGCTGTAATAAAACTTAATATCAAACTCGTTGACTATCAATTTTGTTTTGCATTCATTTGGCTATCTTGTAAACATGATATCAAACTGTCTAGTAAGATATTATCTAGCTCATAGATAATCAGTTGTGGCTATTATGACTAGATAAATTTTATCAGTAATATCAATATTTATATGTATGTTTTAGAGCTATGTAATATTTGATTGTTATTCTTATTTTAAATTAGGGGCCTGAGTCCTTTCGGACTCTTACACACCGCCGTCATATCTGTCCTATTGAGCTTCCCTTTGTAGCTTCTAATTTTAACTTTACATTTTAAGTTCTTTAACCTCTCAAAGGTGATTGCCTTACATTCAAACAGAGCGTTCTAAGGTTTCCGTCTCTTTCAGACAATATCTGCATTCTTCGTCTAATGTTACTTTCATCTTGAATAAGTTATAGTAAAAAAGACAATACCCGGCTTGACATTCTACATATATTTTTAAACCTCTTACTTGAAGGTTTATTATTTTGTTTAGAACTTAAAGTTTAGTTGGAATGAGTTTATTTTAGACTTTTAAAATGGTCGACTTCCTCATTCCCTTTTATTACCAAGTACCAGGTATCCACAATAAACGTGTCTTATTTTTAATTGCTAGATTTAGTAAAGATATCGCATTCACGCACTCTTTTGAATTAAAAGCTATTGAATTCACACCCTTCAGCTTGATCTGACTGCCTCATATAATGTATTTACTAGATTTTTACGAGAATAATTTTAGTATATGCTTAACAAAAAACTTTATTACCAGGATTTCCTGGACAAAAGCAGCCTTGTCGAAATCGCGATGGTTCCAATCCAGTAATGATTTCGAAGCTCCTATAACATTTTCCTTCAAAGGCATTGTATCTCACTATAAATAGACAAAATTATTGTTTAGTTTTATAAAAGATTTGAGCATTTTCTTTTCAAAACTGGCATTTGTATTTTAAACTATTCTTAGTAGACTGCAGGCGACGTTTTTCGTGATAAAATTATCTAAGGGGGAGAAGGAGTTCAATACATTTTTTCTCCTGGATATAAAAAGGTGTTCATTGCTCCTGTTATGTCTAGGAAAACTTGTCTTTTTAGGTTATTAAGGTCAATTATTAACCTTTGATACCAGAATAAGAATGCGTATCATTTCATCGGTGTTAACACAGCTGTATAGAGCTAACTAGAGGCTTGGGGTTAAAAATCAAGTCCTATTTAGATTCTCTTCCAGAACATTGTGTTTATAGTCTTGGTCAATGTATCTTCTGCATGATTTTTTAGTTTAGTCTTATATTTCACTAATAATCACAAAAAGGGAATACATGACAGACTTTAAAACTCACAGTTTCTGTTGTAGTGAGTAGATTTTATACTTCTAATTTTTCTTTGCATTATCATTAATTAATCCCTTTTATAGATTCTGAATGAATATATCTATTATTAGTGCCGATTTCATCTTTCGAATATCAGTTTAGAATGATTTGTTTAATATTAATAGGTTTTCAATATTTTGTTAAACAAAAATTTTAGAGCTTATTCTCTTGATTTTTTTGTCTGATAGGTATGTTGTGCCTTATAAAGGTACTTATTTGCCAAAAGTTTCTACAGAACTACCTTGTTACTACAGACACAACTTAATAGTGTCATTTTTAGCGTAAAAAAAAATTATTCTTCCAATGTTGTAAGTTCGTGAACATAATCTAATTATAAGACAACACCTAATACGACATGTTAAGCTTTTTGAATTATCTGAGAAGTGACACTTAAAATTAGTAGCCGTTCTATTATAAATAATGAAAAAGTACTTTTTAACACTTCAATATTAATCAAAACAATGGAGTTTCAAAACATACTTAGATAAAGGAGTATATATTGTATTCTTAAGTTTATAATGGTAGGCATTTTCAGACTATATGTCTGAACTTGATTTGTAAAAGTGTGCAACATATAGATTAATTACTACCTTATCTGAGAACGATAAAACGGTCAATCACACACTAGAAAACATAATAATACATATAATACATAAGTTTGATTTGCATTTGATTTTATAGTTTCAAGAATTAAGTCTTACCGTATATCAACATGCTAAGTCTTACTTATACTAAAGTAAAAATTAATTCAAAATAATTATTTATAATATTTGCAATTTATCATAAATCACTGAGAAATGTTTTTGAAGCATTATTCTTAGAAAAAAAACTAACAATTTTCCCTATTTCTATTATTATTAAACTATCGAAATTATTTTCAATTCTTTTGACGAACTAAGATGCTTGAAAATAATCTATTTGGGGAAATATTGACAGTTATTTTGTTATTTGTTGAATATTTTTTGTTATATTATATAATATAATTTATTAATTTATTTTTTTTATTATATTTTGATTATATTGACAAATTCAAGTAGCCATTTTGAAGCAAATCATTTATTAAATTGAAATATTACTTAATATATTTCTGAAATGACAGTAAAGTTTGATGTTAATCATAATATCATAATAAATTTGCTCCACCGCATGCATGCATTGTATTTTTTTTTTTTTTTGATACGCATATTCTGTCTATAGTAATAAGGGTTTGAGTTCCTCGGAAATATGTAGAGGTTATTCTTTCTACAAAGGTTGTATAAATGAATTAAAATTGTATGAATATATCTTTTCTCTTACATGGTCGTATGGTTTCAAGAAGTCCTTTTGAAACTGGTAGACATTTTACCGGTTGAATGTGGAAAATTTTTAATGTTGGTAACGAAAGTTTATAACATGGGAGGTAAGGTAATATTACGCATTTTATGTAAAAATCTTTGAGAACATCAAAGAGTTTTAAACAAATTTCTTTCTGTTTTTTTGTTTTCAAAATTTGAACAATTACATGCAAACATCAATTTAACTAGTATTGTGCATACTCTTCTCTCAAGGTAGGGCAATGTGCTACTTGTATTCATAACTCATCTCTTACTATGTAGTCGCGTAATTATTATTTCCAACACTATAATTTCAGAGACAGTTCTGTTTCTCAAAAAGCTATAACAAGGTGGGTTTGAATTAAGCACTGTCTAATTGTTCACGTTTAAGACCATAGTGTAGCATGGTTTTTAATCAAGTCTAACAAACGTTCCATTTCTTTTCATTATTGTGGTTTTAAGAGACTAACCATTTTCTCTGCTTAATAGTATTGGATTGTCCATGGAGAGCTAGTCCTAATTACACCGACTTTTTATTTATTTCTCCCAGGATTAACTTCTTTTATCTAATGAAATTTATTTCATATATACAACTTATTTATTACTAAAAACACTGAATTGAAACCCATTTTATGTTTTTATATATAATCTAAAAAGTAATGGTTTCAAGTAATATTTATAAGTTTATTTAGGTAAACAAAATTCTGGCATTGATTTTTTTTAATAATTATAAGCAAGACGTAATCTTGTTTCTATTGTAAATTTGATTTAGTATTATAATAATAACTTTCAGATATTGTTTGTTAGATTTATGGTAAAGGATAATTCTTAGAAAACAATTCTGTTTGATTTATTATAATAATTATTTAAGAATGGCGCAGAAAACGGTGTATTCTGCTAGAGGAATTCATTGCTACTTGATGAGATAGAAAAGCCTTGCTAAGGTAAAGGAATTCTGGGCCACTCCTTGGAAATGACATCGTTTTAATCAGTCTTTTGCCTGCCTTATTAAACTAATAAAGAACTGGCTTCTCACAAATATATATATATATATATATATATATATATATATAGGTGTGTTCTCTAATCGGGGTTCGGTCAATTTTCCAGGATAAAAAATCAAACTCTCGTTGCCAACGTTTCGGTTTTATTTAAAACCTTTTTCATAGGCAGAAGTAAGAATTTTTTAACTAAGAAAATGAAATTTACATTATTTAAAGGAACAACAATGTTAGCCGGACAAAACCTTCGACTAGACTAATAAGATAACATTACAAATAACCTCAACACTGTTCACTCAAGGGAACTAAATAAATCAAATTTCACTAAACCTCAGCACAACACTCCAGAATAAATATTACTTAAATTAGTAATATCACTTCTATGATTAATCGAACTTAGATCCTTTTTAATATATAACATCTCAAGTGTCTTCCTTCTTTGCTCATCTTTTTCTTTTTCTATTATAGTTGTATCTTCAAAATCGAACGTGTGACCCTCGTTTATTGCATGCCCAGCTAAGGCTGTTGCGTTACTTTTATTTGTTCTTATGGAATAATTATGTTGGTACAACCTTTCTTTGAGAAAACGACTAGTTTCACCATAGTAACACTTGTCACAGTCTTTACATTTGATGGCATAAATGAGGTTACTTTGTAACTCCTTCGGTATTTTTTCTTTCAAATTTGAAAATAAAGATTTATTTTTTCTTTTATTATAAAATGCCAGTGTAACTTCAGGTACGTTTCGTTTGAACACTTTTCTAATTGATTGTGATAAGCCCTCAACATAAGGAAATTTGAAATACTTCCTATTTATAACTTCCAGTTCAGCATGATCTTCATTTGAATGTGCTGGTTGCTGTCTTAAATATCTTAACCAATATCGTTCAACTAAGTTGAACTAATGGGATCACCAATTTCACCAGTTCTCGTAAATATAGTTATGATTGAACTATTGGAAAACAGTATCAATAAATTAGGTACGAAGGTGAAATTTATTAAATTATATGTGGACGATTTGTTTTTAATTATTGAAAAGGGAGAAGAAGAGAATGTATTAAATGTATTTAATTCTTTTCATAATCGTCTACAATTCACTTGTGAAGTAGAGAAAGATGGAAATCTGCCATTCTTAGATGTGAAAGTTATAAGAGGTGAAAATGGCAATATCTTAACGGATTGGTTTAAAAAACCTACCAGTGCTGCAAGAATCCTGAACTACCATTCTTCTCATGCTATAAACCAAAAATTAAATTGCGTCCAAAATTTGGTTAAAAAAGTTATTGAAATAAGTAGTCCATGTTTTTTAAATGAAAATAAGAAAAGGGTGAAATCATTGTTACAGAAAAATTGTTATCCGAAGAACTTAGTTGAACGATATTGGTTAAGATATTTAAGACAGCAACCAGCACATTCAAATGAAGATCATGCTGAACTGGAAGTTATAAATAGGAAGTATTTCAAATTTCCTTATGTTGAGGGCTTATCACAATCAATTAGAAAAGTGTTCAAACGAAACGTACCTGAAGTTACACTGGCATTTTATAATAAAAGAAAAAATAAATCTTTATTTTCAAATTTGAAAGAAAAAATACCGAAGGAGTTACAAAGTAACCTCATTTATGCCATCAAATGTAAAGACTGTGACAAGTGTTACTATGGTGAAACTAGTCGTTTTCTCAAAGAAAGGTTGTACCAACATAATTATTCCATAAGAACAAATAAAAGTAACGCAACAGCCTTAGCTGGGCATGCAATAAACGAGGGTCACACGTTCGATTTTGAAGATACAACTATAATAGAAAAAGAAAAAGATGAGCAAAGAAGGAAGACACTTGAGATGTTATATATTAAAAAGGATCTAAGTTCGATTAATCATAGAAGTGATATTACTAATTTAAGTAATATTTATTCTGGAGTGTTGTGCTGAGGTTTAGTGAAATTTGATTTATTTAGTTCCCTTGAGTGAACAGTGTTGAGGTTATTTGTAATGTTATCTTATTAGTCTAGTCGAAGGTTTTGTCCGGCTAACATTGTTGTTCCTTTAAATAATGTAAATTTCATTTTCTTAGTTAAAAAATTCTTACTTCTGCCTATGAAAAAGGTTTTAAATAAAACCGAAACGTTGGCAACGAGAGTTTGATTTTTTATCCTGGAAAATTGACCGAACCCCGATTAGAGAACACACCTATTCTATCAAACGGTCGATATATTATTGAATCAGTTATATATATATATATATATATATAGTTTTCACATTAACACGTTAAATAACAATCAATGATCAAACCATAATATGAAATGGGAAAACAAGACTAAGATCTTTCAACCGTAACAAGCTGTCTTCGTCAGAATTGAGTTTTTGACTCTGATGAAGACCGCTTGTTACGGTTGAAAGATCTTAGTCTTGTTTTCCCATTTCATATTGTGGTTTGTTCATTGATATAAACATATATATATATATATATATATATACATAAACTTTAGTTTTGTTTCTATTCCACGGTTGATACTTTAGCAATATATATATATATATATATATATATATATATCTATATATATATATATATATATATATATATATATAAAACTAAAACAGGTATATCGGGATGCGGTCAATTTCTTCACTTCCAATCAAACTCTCATTGCCGACGTTCGATTTTATTCAAAATCTTTTTCAAAAGCCTACAACACAAAGGAAATTAAGAAATTAAATACGTCCATTTTTAACACAAACAGTAGTAGTACATTATGAAAAATTAAATACAATTTAAAACATTTGATACAATTAATTAAATACAATTAAATACAAATTTAATTTAATACAATTAAATATTAAATGCAATTAATACAATTTAATCGTATCCCGATTTACCTTTTTTAGTTATATATCTGTTCTACGGTCGATAATTTATTGTTGTTTAAATATATATATATATATATATATATATATATATATATATATATATATATATATATAAATGAAAAAGAGAACATATACAAGAAACGAGAAAACTTACTGTATCAATATTCCGAACTGAAGTTCGTCGTCAGGAAGAGAGTAGCAAGGAAGAAGAAGAGGTACGTGCGTACCAGTGGAATGCAACCAGTCATCCAGTAGGTTTTCTCGTTCCTTGTATGTGTTCTCTTTTTTATTTAGTTATCTGCACTGTTTGGTATATATACCATATATATATATACCAACTAAATGAAACAATTTCACGAACTAAATAAACTATATTGACACATAGAAATGAAACAGAAACTCACTACTATATTTCGATGTCCTTGTCATCATTAAGATACAAACGAGTCGCTCCGCAGGCAGACAACGACTGGCCGGTGGTCTTCAAGGAGCACAGAACAGTGTAGCCAACTTACGGTGGAAGAGTAGGCAAGGATAGATAAAGAGATAAAAGCAAAATTAATTGTAACGAATGAAAACAAAAACTATTTGCACAGATGAAAAAAAACCAAACCCAAATACAAATAAAATAGAAATAAAAAATAAAAATAAGTAAGTAAACAAAAGATACACTAAGAGACTAAAATAAATAAAAGGAATAATCAACGATTGAGGTTTATCCCAGGAGCAGATATACCCCCCAGAAGACTAATAAAAGCTTCTTCTGAAGCTCTCAAAGTGACTTTGAATTGCTATGAGTTATCTGTCTCAGAACCTGTACACGAAAACAGTCATTAAAACTGAGTCCGTGAGCACTGGCATGAGTATCAACGGGAAGGTCACTGCGTTTACCAACGGTCGACCTGTGATTATTCATACGCAGGCTTAGCTTGGTGGAAGCCAAACCCACATAAAGAACATCATAGTGGGTGCAATCCAAACGGTAAACGCAGTTACCAGAGGTACAAGAGGTCTTGTAGGAGATAGGGTAGGTGCGTTTGCTGAGGAAAGAAGCAAAGGAAGGAACGGGATTGATGAGAGGACAAGCAAGATACCCACGACGTCCGCATTGAACCATACCACCAGCAGTATTGGGAAGCTTAGGAGAAGAAATATGAGAAAAGATAGATTTAAGATTAGCAGGTTTGTGGTAAGAAAAGAAAGTGCCTCTCTGAAGACAGAAGAAGTACAGGTAGAAGAAGAAAATATAAGAATGAACTCCTTGGTAAGTGCACGCAGCCTATGAGCACCAGAATATACGTGGTGATGAAGAAAGTAGAGTCACTGTGATCCCTCCTAGGACCAGAATTATGATGTACATCAGGAGTGACTATACGGTTATTAATCAACTCTATATATATAGCATTATTATTAATAACCAAATCTTATTGAGAAGTGTCATTACGGTAATAACTAGTGGCTGACATTAGCCGGCTTTTATTATATTGCTTGGATTCACTGTTGCTGATTGACCAGGCTAGGTGAAGATTCAGTCAACCCGACATCCTGAGAGACTACCCTCCTCAAAGCTGTCGTAGGAGTGAACCTATAGTTGTAAGCATGTCTTTTATTTAAATTGGTACACGAAAATTTTAACAAGCATATGTTATTCTTGATACCAACAATTCAGATCATTTGGACAAATATTTATCTTGTATTATATCTCTTGCTTTGGTGTTCTTAGCTGGGAACGTCACTTTCATTATTGTATTTCTATAGTACACATAACTCTGAATAATTGTTCATAAAGATAATATATTGTTTCTTACGAGCGCATAAAAACATGCAGATAAATATATATATTGATAAAAGTATCGACCGTTAAATAGAAACAAAATTAAAGTTTATCAAGACTCAGTCAGTTCTTTTAATAAAACCATGAACTGAGCGAGTCCTGATAAACTTTAATTTTGATTAGTATGTATGTATTAAATACTTTCAAAACTATTAAAAGAGAACCAATTCCAAGGGGAAAAGTAAAGTATAAATTAGTGGTTAATATAATGTAAAAAGCATACAGTCTAACATGTTTACTTTTTGATTACATTAAAATTTTAGTCTTTGTGTTTCCTATTTGATGTAAACCTTATCAAATATTTACTAATATAAATTTCTTTAATTCTTAGTCGATGTCATTTGCCAATATAGTGTGTTAATTCATACGAAATACCTGTGTTTAAAACTTCCATTCAAGAACTTACTCAATTTACACCTCTAATGTAACAGTCCATTGTTTTAGATTTTCAAAAAAAGTATGACTCTGAAAGTCCATAACACTATCTCACTTAAGTTCAGAGAACACAAATGAGAGAACTTTTTTGCTTGGAATGGTTACATAGCTAACATTTTATATGCATTAAGTTGGCGCATTTCTTATATTTTTTGCATTCAGTTATATAAAAAATGGTTGACATTAAAACAAAACGGTAGCTTTAAAAGTATAGTGTGATTTTGTAAAACTGACTGATTACTGATAAAAACTTGTATTATGTATAGAAGTATATAACATTTACTGTCTAAAATGCAGAACCTGAGATATTAAGGTTTACAGTATTAATTAGGAGAATTGTTTATACAAACCACTTGTTGGTAAAGTTAATTTATACAATTCTAATTAGAGCGTTTAGATAGGTTAAGATACATTTAGATTGAATAATGGTGGACAAAGACGCAAAGCGAATCCACTTCAAACAGTGTTTCCTGTTAATATTGGTTCTTAGTGACAGGGAGAATGCTTAATTGGCTTTCAAAAAGCCAGTCTGCTTCGGCAGTCTTAGCACCCCCTCAAGAAACGGCTGGTAAATGTAAATTTGTTTAATCGACTAAGTTGGGAATTGGTTTGCCAGCCACTCGGCCCTTGTATATTCCATTAATCCTAAACGCAAGTTGGATTTATGAAGGTAAAAAGAACAGGCCAGTAGAAGGGAGTAATTCGCTTCGGCCTGGTGCCTGCTTCCTATTCAATTTGCCTTAATCTTGCCCAACCGAAATAAAACAATTCAAACTTGATTTCACCATTGAATTAGCACCACACTCTCAAACATGAAGTCTTTTATTATATTATGCAAAATTTAACATATGTAACTCAATGCATTTCTTGCTCGATAGAAATTAAGGATTTTCCTTTCTGGGCTTTGTGTTTTTGTATCCAAGTTGTTATAAAAACGTAATTTACACAACCCACAATCACACAAATACACACACACACACACACACACACACACACACACACACACACACATATATATATATATATATATATATATATATATATATATATTGTATTAAAATCAATTGACTTGATTGCACGGACCTTTTTCTTATTGAGCTTTTCAAATCTCCTAGGTAGTTTTCTTTCTTCAAGGTTGAGTTCATGTATAATTTGATCAAAGCTACTGTTAGACATCACTATTTATTGTAAGTTGCAATTATTCTACATGTAACACATGAATTAAATTAACCTAAATTATTGACATGTTTCAATTGCCTTCAACCATCTTCAGAATATTCTGATATTGTTATTTACCAAACAGGTATGTAAACAATAGAAAGGAAAAATTATATATATATATATATATATATATATGAATGATCAAACCACAATAAGAAAATGGAAAACAAGACTAAGATCTTTCAACCGTAACAAGCGGTCTTCGTCAGAGTCAAAATCCCAACCCTTCAGTTGGGTTTTTGACTCTGACGAAGACCGCTTGTTACGGTTGAAAGATCTTAGTCTTGTTTTCCCATTTTCTTATTGTGGTTTGATCATTGATTGTTATTTCACGTGTTTATGTGAAATCTTTATATATATATATATATATATATATATATATATATATATATATATATATATAATACATTAGTTTCGGCATAAAGTACAATCAAGAGTCTTTCTTATTTTTCAAGATTACGAAAAAAACAAAGGATGATTATTTTGCAGACCGGAAATGTTCTCTATAACATAAGTATAAAGTTATAATCGTTAAACATGTTTAAGAATTTTGTCCTCTTCAGTTTTGAGTTTCCAAATCCAACTTCCCCATCCTTGCGAGGAAACTCCTCTTCCATTCTCCTCACATCTCATTTCATTCCAGTCTACAAATATGATCCTTCCTTATCCAGACAATAATTTTCATTTTAATTAATCAGTATCAAAACTTCCATTTTAGTTGGGTTTTTGACTTTGAAGAAGACAGCTTGTTATGGCTAAAAGTTCTTAGATTTTTTTCCCTTTTCATATTGTGGTTTGATCATTGATAGTTCAATATATGCTTCAGTTAAACAAATCAAATTTAGGATTTCTTTAAACGTATATTTGTGTTCAACAAGCACTAAATACTTCTATACAAAGAATCAATAGAATGAAGTTAGTAAATATATACTGTCGAACCTAATGTGTTGGTAAATGAATAAAATTACAGGGGTATCAAGTCAGAAGTTTCTAGTTTATTCGTGAATAATTTTATATACATTCTGGATATTAAAGTTTTTAATATATGGTATCATCAATAATAGCTTCTTGTTTTATTATTTCTTCCAACAGTGTCTCCATGACAACCAAACTACTGCTTTTTTTCCAAAGAGACACTCTTCTTCTTATATGCTTTAAACGGCCAGAAGAACATTCAAAGTTTGACCATCCTGTCTGCAGAACTTAATGTACCTCTTAGTTTATAAATATAAACTTCAACAATTCATTAATCAGTCAAAAACTTAGAAAGATATTGTTTAAAACCATAATTATTTTAACTTCCACCACTTTTAAATTATGACCGGCTCTTTTGTATTTGTTTAATCATATTTCTTGTGGCAAAGCTTAAACAAATCTTACTAAAATGCAACAAACTTTCTTATCCTCTTAGCATTTAATGTCGTTTAACAATACTGGTTAAGTTGTTTGTTAAACTCAATAGAATATTGGCTGCTGTGAAAATGTGGCTTATATATTTTTTTTTGAAGAAAATTAGTAGTTTCTGAATAGATATCCAGAATTGATATCTTGATATTGATCTGAAAGTGAGATTTTCATGTTTTTTTTTCCTCAGTAAGTCAAAGGACATGAATCAAGTGTTAGGGTTGTTGTTCTTTGGATGAAGATCTAAATGCAATCTAGTAAAGTGATCAGTTAATGGCTGTAGATATCTTTTAGGAGATCTGTTTCCTGAAATCCACCGATGTGGTTAATGACACGACCTCAAATAGTTTTTTGACCAGATTAAGGATTACCATTCAGGACTTCGTGATTCACTTTTTTTTTAGGTGTCACATCTTTCATAAGATTCTTCAATAAAAACATCTATCGTCTTAAAAAAAAAAATAAAATAGTGTTGTCTTTCATATCCTTAGTCATATGTTTGTATGTTCACACAATTTATGATTACAATTTGTGTCTTACTGAAATTTAACAATATTAATATATTTTTTCTTTTTAAGTTTCATATGTAGAAGATAACTTTTTTCTGAAAATTCTGGATAATCTTTTGTTGACCCTATTTTAGTAGTTTCATTGTTACTGGCTTTATTGCCTTTAGGACATCATCTAATTCATCTGAATTATCGAAATATTCTAAAAGTAGGTTCCTAAAAAGTGAGTTTTCTTTTCGGTTTATTTTTAGGGGTGAATAATGTATCAAAAATTATATTGGAAAAATGGTATACCAGATTACTAAATTTGAAATCTGTCTTAATTCTTACTTGAAGACTTTCTGACATATTTATTTATATCTAATATTGTCAGTAGCGCATTTCTTCTTTAACAGCAAGACACTCGAGATTTATAGATTTTCTTTTAGCTTGAATAGGTGTGATTTTTAAGTGCAAACAAAAATTTTGATTACTTACTTAATCTAGGCTTCAAAAATAGCGATTTGATTCTTAATTTCCTGTTAATGAGTAAATGACCACCATGAAAATATATTTAACATATTTTCACATGTTTGGTGTGTGCATCATGATTTTGAAACTTTTCTTGTCAATACCATGACATTTTTATTTGTTTTATTTATAAGACTTGTTTATTTACAGATATTTCACAATTTCTAGGTGATATCACAATTTAAGTTAGTAATTTTATATTTTCTCCATTTTTTATGTTCAAATCTTTTGAAAAATGTTGGAAATGACATTTTGAATCTATTGAAATTTCAGGTAAAAGGACCTACTAATGCTGTACTATTTGTTCTGCTGTAACTGTGAGGTCAGTAATTAGATGTCGGTTGTTCATAGTCTAGTTAGTCAGTTTATGTTATGTTCATAGTTGTTTGGCCTTCTTTATACTACTTTGGTATTCAGTCATGGGAGGAAGAGTAGACTCATTTAGGTAATTCCTAAAAGCAATCCAATTTTAGGGAGTATATGGTAGTGAAATAGAGAATAAACTTTGTAGATGTTTCTCTGCTTTGGTTGAGATTTTAGTGTCCTCTTTGGCCACAGACCGTACAAAATTGCGCTCAGTTGTCTCTAACATAAGATCTCATTGATATTCACTTTTTTCAGTACTCTTAAGATCTGATATTTCTATATTCTCAGCCAACTTCACATCGATAGATTGGGTATTTTCCTTATAGTTTAAACATTGAATTCACGTTTAATGAGGTTTGAATTCGTACAGGAAGAAGATGAATGGTTGTTAAATGCAGCACATACATGGACTATTTTCCTATTTAATTTATTTTTTATAAAAATTACACTAGCAGGAAATCATATTTTTGCATTATGTCTGGTTTAATATTTCCTTCTTGGTTGGTAGGTTCATATTGTTTTTTATTTTTAATGTAGCCTCGTCTCTTAAGTCTTTGCCAATTGATCTTACTTAGGGTCGATATCTCTGAATCAACTGATAAATACTTGACTATATATTTCAAATTTGTTTGCACAACGATTGAAACTAGTTGTAAGAGTTGCAAAGTTTTGAGGTTAGGAGTCTTGAAAAATCTTATTTTACTTTTTTGATAAAATATATACATTTGAACTCAAAATGAAGCTGTCTGTGAAGATAACAAATCGGATAACAGAGTAAAACACCGAAAATCATCGGTAAAATACCCAAAAGATGTGAATATCAACACGACAGATACTTTTGTTTGGATTGCTTCTCACTTTGAGAGCTATGTTATTGCCTTTGAAGCACACTACTTACTATTGCTGTTGACAGCCAATAGGAGTTTGGAGGGAGTTTTCGTCGGTTATTTTCTTGGTCTTTTTGCCTGTTATTTAGTTTTGTTTATATGACCAAAATTTTATCACAATTAGAAATACATTTGAGAAAAAATTACATGGACTTGAAAAGTAGCTCTTTCCTAGATAACTAAATCAGAATATATGTAAATAAAATATGTTATGAGCATTTTATAGAAACAATAAATAGAATACAAATGCATAACGGTGTACCTTATACAGATTAGACGATAAGATGTGATATTAGCGCATCTGGAGCTGACAGTAGTATTCTGCAAATGGTAGCTCCACGATTCATCTTGGTAGCTTAAATTTTTATTTAAGGTTGTTTTTCTTTAATGTTGGTAGTAGTTATTGGATATTTTGTATTTTTGTGTGGTTCCTGCAAAGTGGTTTTTATATGATAAAAAACCTGTAAAACTGCCCTAGATTGATTACAAATATTTTTCACCGTAATTGAAACTGTACTTTATGACCTTCCGGGGACTTTAAAAAACTTTAGTTTAAGTAGACTGGGTCATTGCAGATGACAATGGCTAATAATAAATGACTATAATGAGTACAGGCGAGCTGTAGTAGGGCAGGACTGGGAGCGGGCGTGAAGCTGTGGGTGGAAGCAGCGGGAGGTCGGGCGGTCCATCAGTCACGCCTGCCGCCATTGTGTCTTTATGCAGATACCTGTTGCCTGATTTAATCAACACATTAACTTGTATGTACCGACAGATAAGCAAACACCTGCGTGCCACACCCACCTTACAATGTCAATAAGCCTACGCACACACACCTCTTTAATGTCAACCCTACCTTACCGTGAACCATATCACGCTGTGTAGTGATCGGGTCAGACCTTCCGGTGCGTATGAGTCCCTAGGAGACAGGTAACTGCACTCACCATCTCATCCCAACATCCTCAACTTCACTACGGTAGCAAGGATGATTATCACCTAGAGTATTGTCTTCATGGTCAGTAAGTCTCCTAATACTCCAACAGTAAAAGACAACACTCTCAACCACTTATACATCACTCTTGAAATCTCTTTTATTACTTTATTACTGTTATGAATTCTTATTTGTTGAATCTATCAAGCTGAGATTCAATTTTAGCATTTATGTTGTATCATATAATATATCATATAAGTCACTGGGGATTTGAAGGATCTTAGTCTTTTTTCTTATTCTTATTGTGGTTTAAACGTTGATTGTGATATCATATATAAGTAATTTTACTTATACCTACAGTTTTTGCACCTAAATTCAAAAATTGATCTTTAGATCAATCTAAAATAAATATTAATATAGAGGTTAATTTATAAGATATAGAAGTTAATTCAAATAAAACCACGGTAATCTTTTTAATTAAATAACATTAACAATCAATACGTTTTCAGAAGGCTTAAGTAATTTAAAATTGGATACTTTGGAAAAAAATTGATTGTTGCTTGCTGTTTAGATATCATTAAGTATAATGTGATTGGTATAATACGACGGGAGCATTCCACTTGAGGAAATAAATTAATCACCCTCCATGAAATGCTGTCATGTTTTTACATATTCTAAAGAAAAAAAAATCATAATATATCATTTTGCCAGTCTGGTATTGATCATTAGATTAAACTGTCATATCCAGTGTTCCTTCCTATTGGCTTCCACGGCTTCAGAGCACTTTCATGTTCCGGGTTATCTTAATTAAACGGTTTCTTAATATTTCAAAATTATTGAACTCGTGAAGATGAATGTATTCGGAAAGCCGGGTAACGAGCGAGAAAGTATACGACATGTGAATTCTGTTGTAATGATGTGTTCTTATACCAATTACATTATTCATAATGATATCCAAAAAGCAAGTAACAATCAATTTTTTTTCCGAAGGACCCAATTTTAAATTATTATGATTTAAAAAAAAGTTTCATTTTAATTTCTTGTAGAATATTGAAATTTAATAATCTAAACAGTGTACATTCACCACGTTATTGTAAGTGCTCAGAAAAATAGTACATTGAAAGAAATTTTATAACATTTTCTCGTTAGGTATGAAAATGCCGTCATATGCATATTTTTCTAAAAGTAACCATTGGATTATTTGCAGTTTAAGTACCAAGCTTTAGATAATTAATTAAATGTAAAAGTAATGACTATTCTTATTTGTTCAAATGGGTTTAGTGGTATGATAGTTACTTATCATATTTGCACCTATTTAAATACAAAAAAAGAGCTTTAACACATTCCAAAAAAAAAAGATCAATATGGAGATTAAATTATTTTGCATTAATTGCAAAGTTGATTTGGTACATATATTTATTTTTTCAATATGAGTTCTACATTGAAATTTAATTTTCCTGTAGTTGTTTTGTTAGCCGTCTTTGATTTGAGAACTTCATATTGCCAAGTTCAACAGTAGTTCTCTGCTTTTTACCAGATTATGTTTAGTTTTTCAATATTTTTTCTTTTAGTTATCAGTACACAGCTGCCATTGGTAGTACTCGGTTTAAATCAGAAAATTAAAATGAGAATATTATTTATAAAAATTCCTTTGCTTCAATGAAATTATAAAAAAAAGATACGCTATCTACACAGATCTAATATTGCTTTGTTGATTGTATTTTTGTTTGCTTTAATATTAATTGAAATCTATTGATTTCTGGCTATTTTGTAACCAGTCTGTGCATATATCACGGAGCCCACTATTTTGTAATCAGTCTGTGCATATATCACAGAGCCCACTATTTTGTAATCAGTCTGTGCATATATCACGGAGCCCACTATTTTGTAATCAGTCTGTGCATATATCACGGAGCCCACTATTTTGTAATCAGTCTGTGCATATATCACGAAGCCCACTATTTTGTAATCAGTCTGTGCATATATCACAGAGCCCACTATTTTGTAATCAGTCTGTGCATATATCACAGAGCTCACTATTTTGTAATCAGTCTGTGCATATATCACAGAGCCCACCATTTTGTAATCAGTCTGTGCATATATCACGGAGCCCACTATTTTGTAATCAGTCTGTGCATATATCACAGAGCCCACTATTTTGTAATCAGTCTGTGAGTATATCACAGAGCCCACTATTTTGTAATCAGTCTGTGCATATATCACAGAGCCCACTATTTTGTAATCAGTCTGTGCATATATCACGGAGCCCACTATTTTGTAATCAGTCTGTGCATATATCACGGAGCCCACTATTTTGTAATCAGTCTGTGCATATATCACGGAGCCCCCTATTTTGTAATCAGTCTGTGCATATATCACGGAGCCCACTATTTTGTAATCAGTCTGTGCATATATCACGGAGCCCACTATTTTGTAATCAGTCTGTGCATATATCACAGAGCCCACTATTTTGTAATCAGTCTGTGCATATATCACGGAGCCCACTATTTTGTAATCAGTCTGTGCATATATCACGGAGCCCACTATTTTGTAATCAGTCTGTGCATATATCACAGAGCCCACTATTTTGTAATCAGTCTGTGCATATATCACAGAGCCCACTATTTTGTAATCAGTCTGTGCATATATCACGGAGCCCACTATTTTGTAATCAGTCTGTGCATATATCACAGAGCCCACTATTTTGTAATCAGTCTGTGCATATATCACAGAGCCCACTATTTTGTAATCAGTCTGTGCATATATCACAGAGCCCACTATTTTGTAATCAGTCTGTGCATATATCACGGAGCCACTATTTTGTAATCAGTCTGTGCATATATCACAGAGCCCACTATTTTGTAATCAGTCTGTGCATATATCACAGAGCCCACTATTTTGTAATCAGTCTGTGCATATATCACAGAGCCCACTATTTTGTAATCAGTCTGTGCATATATCACAGAGCCCACTATTTTGTAATCAGTCTGTGCATATATCACGGAGCCCACTATTTTGTAATCAGTCTGTGCATATATCACAGAGCCCACTATTTTGTAATCAGTCTGTGCATATATCACAGAGCCCACTATTTTGTAATCAGTCTGTGCATATATCACAGAGCCCACTATTTTGTAATCATCTGTGCATATATCACAGAGCCCACTATTTTGTAATCAGTCTGTGCATATATCACAGAGCCCACTATTTTGTAATCAGTCTGTGCATATATCACAGAGCCCACTATTTTGTAATCAGTCTGTGCATATATCACAGAGCCCACTATTTTGTAATCAGTCTGTGCATATATCACAGAGCCCACTATTTTGTAATCAGTCTGTGCATATATCACGGAGCCCACTATTTTGTAATCAGTCTGTGCATATATCACAGAGCCCACTATTTTGTAATCAGTCTGTGCATATATCACAGAGCTCACTATTTTGTAATCAGTCTGTGCATATATCACGGAGCCCACTATTTTGTAATCAGTCTGTGCATATATCACGGAGCCCACTATTTTGTAATCAGTCTGTGCATATATCACAGAGCCCACTATTTTGTAATCAGTCTGTGCGTATATCACAGAGCCCACTATTTTGTAATCAGTCTGTGCATATATCACAGAGCCCACTATTTTGTAATCAGTCTGTGCATATATCACGGAGCCCACTATTTTGTAATCAGTCTGTGCATATATCACAGAGCCCACTATTTTGTAATCAGTCTGTGCATATATCACGGAGCCCACTATTTTGTAATCAGTCTGTGCATATATCACAGAGCCCACTATTTTGTAATCAGTCTGTGCATATATCACAGAGCCCACTATTTTGTAATCAGTCTGTGCATATATCACAGAGCCCACTATTTTGTAATCAGTCTGTGCATATATCACAGAGCCCACTATTTTGTAATCAGTCTGTGCATATATCACAGAGCCCACTATTTTGTAATCAGTCTGTGCATATATCACAGAGCCCACTATTTTGTAATCAGTCTGTGCATATATCACAGAGCCCACTATTTGTAATCATCTGTGCATATATCACAGAGCCCACTATTTTGTAATAGTCTGTGCATATATCACAGAGCCCACTATTTTGTAATCAGTCTGTGCATATATCACAGAGCCCACTATTTTGTAATCAGTCTGTGCATATATCACAGAGCCACTATTTTTAATCAGTCTGTGCATATATCACGAGCCCACTATTTTGTAATCAGTCTGTGCATATATCACGAGCCACTATTTTGTAATCAGTCTGTGCATATATCAGAGCCCACTATTTTGTAATCAGTCTGTGCTATATCAGAGCCCACTATTTTGTATCAGTCTGTGCATAATCACGAGCCACTATTTTGTAATCAGTCTGTGCTATATCACGAGCCCACTATTTTGTAATCAGTCTGTGCATATATCACGACCCACTATTTTGTAATCAGTCTGTGCAATATCACGGAGCCCACTATTTTGTAATCAGTCTGTGCATATATCACGAGCCCACTATTTTGTAATCATCTGTGCATATATCACGAGCCCTATTTTGTAATCAGTCTGGCATATATCACGAGCCCACTATTTTGTAATCAGTCTGTGCAATATCACGAGCCCACTATTTTGTAATCAGTCTGCATATATCACGAGCCCACTATTTTGTAATCAGTCTGTGCATATATCACGAGCCACTATTTTGTAATCAGTCTGTGCATATATCACGAGCCCACTATTTTGTAATCATCTGTGCATATATCACAGAGCCCACTATTTTGTAATAGTCTGTGCATATATCACAGAGCCCACTATTTTGTAATCAGTGCATATATCACAGACCCACTATTTTGTAATAGTCTGTGCATATATCACAGAGCCCACTTTTTTAATCAGTCTGTGCATATATCACAGAGCCCACTATTTTGTAATCAGTCTGTGCATATATCACGAGCCCACTATTTTTAATCAGTCTGGCATATATCACAGAGCCCACTATTTTGTAATCAGTCTGTGCATATATCACAGAGCCCACTATTTTGTAATCAGTCTGTGCATATATCACGAGCCCACTATTTTGTAATCAGTCTGTGCATATATCACGAGCCACTATTTTGTAATCAGTCTGTGCATATATCACGAGCCCACTATTTTGTAATCAGTCTGTGCAATATCACGAGCCCACTATTTTGTAATCAGTCTGTGCATATATCACGGAGCCCACATTTTGTAATCAGCTGTAATATCACGGAGCCACTATTTTGATGCTGTGCAAACGGAGCCCACTATTTTGTAATCATCTGTGCAATATCACGGAGCCCTATTTTGTAATCAGTCTGTGCATATATCACGGAGCCCACTATTTTGTAATCAGTCTGTGCATAATCACGGAGCCCCATTTTGTAATCAGTCTGTGCATATATCACGAGCCCACTATTTTGTAATCAGTCTGTGCATATATCACGAGCCCACTATTTTGTAATCAGTCTGTGCATATATCACGAGCCCACTATTTTGTAATCAGTCTGTGCATATATCACAGAGCCACTATTTTGTAATCAGTCTGTGCATATATCACGAGCCACTATTTTGTAATCAGTCTGTGCATATATCACAGACCCTATTTTGTAATCAGTCTGTGCATATATCACAGAGCCACTATTTTGTAATCAGTCTGTGCATATATCACGGAGCCACTATTTTGTAATCAGTCTGTGCATATATCACGAGCCCACTATTTTGTAATCAGTCTGTGATATATCACAGAGCCCACTATTTGTAATCAGTCTGTGCATATATCACAGAGCCCACTATTTTAATCAGTCTGTGCATATCACAGAGCCACTATTTTGTAATCAGTCTGTGCATATATCACAAGCCACTATTTTGTAATCAGTCTGTGCATATATCACAGAGCCCACTATTTTGTAATCAGTCTGTGCATATATCACCCCCCCCCCCCCCCCCCCCCCCCCCCCCCCCCCCCCCCCCCCCCCCCCCCCCCGGGGGGGGGGGGGGGGGGGGGGGGGGGGGGGGGGGGGGGGGGGGGGGGGGGGGGGTTTTTAAATCAGTCTGTCATATATCACGAGCCCATTTTTTAATTCGTCTTCAAACCACCCATTTTTTAATCGTCTTAAAACCCAAACCCATTTTTTAATCGTCTGTGCTAATCAAGAGCCCACTATTTTGTAATCAGTCGTCATATATCACAGAGCCCACTATTTTTAATCCCATTACACGAAGCCCACTATTTTGTAATCAGTCTGTGCATAATCACAGAGCCCACTATTTTGTAATCAGTCTGTGCATATATCACGAGCCCACTATTTTGTAATCAGTCTGTGCATATATCACGAGCCCACTATTTTGTAATCAGTCTGTGCATATATCACGAGCCCACTATTTTGTAATCATCTGTGCATATATCACAACCCACTATTTTGTAATCAGTCTGTGCATATATCACGACCCACTATTTTGAATCAGTCTGGCAATATCACGGGCCCCATTTTTTTGTAATATCCGGCAATATGGAATATTTTGTAATCAGCTTTTATCACAGGCCCATATTTTGAACATTTGTAATCACGGCCCATATTTTGAACATTTGTCTTATCCAAGCCCATTTTTGTAATCAGTCGTGTTATCACAGAGCCCACTATTTTGTAATCAGTCTGTGCATATATCACAGAGCCCACTAATTTTGTAATCGTCTGTGCTATATCACGAGCCCACTATTTTGTAATCAGTCTGTGCATATATCACAGAGCCCACTATTTTGTAATCAGTCTGTGCAATATCCAGAGCCCACTTTTTAAACCCCTTTTTTTCCAGGGCCCCTTTTTAAAAATTTTTTAAAGGGCCCCTTTTTAAACCCCTTTTTTTCCAGGGCCCCTTTTTAAAAATTTTTTAAAACCCCCAATATTTGGCCATTTTTTAATTCCGGCCCAAAAGGGCCTTTTTAATTTCCGGGAAAAAGGGCCCTTTTTAATTTCCCCCCGGGGGCCCTTTTTAATTTCCCCAAAAAGGGTTTTTTCAAACCAAACCCACCCCAAATTTTTTTTTTCCCCCAAAATTTTTTTTTTCCCCCAAATTTTTTTTTTCCCCCCCAAAAATTTTTTTTTTCCCCCAAAAATTTTTTTTTTCCCCCAAAAATTTTTTTTTTCCCCCAAAAATTTTTTTTTCAAACCAAACCCACCCCTTTTTTTTTCAAACCAAACCCACAAATTTTTTTTTTTAAAAAAAATTTGTTTTTTCCCAAACCCAAATTTTAATTTGTTTTTTCCCAAACCCAAAATTTTTTTTTGGTTTTTCCCCCAAATTTTTTTTTTCCCCAAAAAACCCAAATTTTTTTTTTCCCCAAAAACCCCCCTTTTTTTTTTTTTTAAAAAAAAATTTTTTTTTTTTTAAAACCCAAAATTTTTTTTCCCCAAAAAACCCAAATTTTTTTTTTTTTCCCCCCCCCTTTTTTTTTTGGAATTAAAAGGCCCCTTTTTTTAAATCGTTTAATTTAAAAACCCCCTTTTTTTAAATCGTTTAATTTAAAAACCCCCTTTTTTTAAATCGTTTTTTTTTTTTTAAAAAAAATTTTTTAAAGGTTTAAAACCCCCTTTTTTAAATCAAAGGGCCCTTTTTTCCCCTTTTTTTTTCCCAAACCCAAATTTTTTTTTTGGTTATATCCCCAAAAATTTTTAATTTTAAAAATTTTAAAAAAACCCCTTTTTTTTTCAAACCAAACCCACCCAAAAAACCGGTTTTTTTTAAATCCGGGGGAAAAAAATTTTTTTTAAAAAAAACCCCCCCCAATTTTTAAAAGCCCCTTTTTTAAACCCCCAATTTTTAAAAGCCCCTTTTTTAAACCCCCAATTTTAAAACCCCTTTTTTAAACCCCCTTTTTTAAACCCCCAATTTTTAAAAGCCCCTTTTTTTAAAGCCCCTTTTTTAAACCCCCAATTTTTTCCCCCTTTTTTTCCAGGGAAATTTTTAAAAATTTTTTAAAAATTTTTATTTTAAAAATTTTTTTTTTCCCCCCAAAAATTTTTTTTTTCCCCACCCCTTTTTTTTTGGTTTTTCCCCCCCTTTTTTTTTTCCCCAAAAAACCCAAATTTTTTTTTTCCCCAAAAACCCCAAATTTTTTTTTTCCCCAAAAACCCAAATTTTTTTTTTCCCCAAAAAACCCCCCTTTTTTTTTGGGTTTTTCCCCCCCTTTTTTTTTTCCCCAAAAAAACCCCCCTTTTTTTTTTCCCCAAAAAACCCAAATTTTTTTTTTCCCCAAAAAACCCCCATTTTTTTTTGGAATATTCCAAGGCCCCTTTTTTAAACCCCCCCACCCCTTTTTTTTTCAAACCAAACCCACCCCTTTTTTTTTCAAACCAAACCCACCCCTTTTTTTTTTAAAAAACCCCCTTTTTAAACCCCTTTTTTAAAAATTTTTTTTTCCCCCTTTTTAAACCCCTTTTTTTCCGGGCCCCTTTTTTCCCCCTTTTTTTCCAAGGGTTTATTTTAAAAATTTTTTAAAAATTTTATTTTAAAAATTTTTTTAAAAATTTTTTTTAACCCCTTTTTTAAATCAAAGGGAAATTTTTAAACCCCTTTTTTAAATCAAAGGGCCCAAATTTTTAAACCCTTTTTTAAATCAAAGGGCCCAAATTTTTTAACCCCTTTTTTAAATCAAAGGGCCCAAATTTTTAACCCCTTTTTTAAATCAAAGGGCCCTTATTTTAAACCCCTTTTTTAAAAACCCCCCGGGCCCATTTTTTAATTCCGGCCCAAAAGGCCCATTTTTTAATTCCGGCCCAAAAGGGTTTTTGAAAAAAATTTTTTTAAAATTTTGTTAAAAAAACCCCCAAAATTTTTGTTAAAAAACCCCCCAAAAATTTTGTTAAAAAAACCCCCAAAAATTTTGTTAAAAAAACCCCCAAAAATTTTGTTAAAAAAACCCCCAAAAATTTTGTTAAAAAAAAAAATTTTGGAAATTTAAACCCACCCCAATTTTTAAATTTTTTTTTTAAAAAAATTTTTTTTTTTTTTAAAAAAAATTTTTTTTTTTTTTTTTCCCCCTTTTTAACGTTTTTTTTTAAAAATTTTTTTTTTTTTAAAAATTTTTTTTTCCAAAAAAGGGCCCAATTTTTTGGGGTTTTTTCCCCCCTTTTTTGGGGGGTTTTTTCCCCCCCCCCAAAAAATTTTAAAAAAACCCCCCGGGAAAAACCCCCTTTTTAAAAAATTTTTTAAAACCCCTTTTTTTCCCAAAAAGGCCCCAATTTTTAAAAACCCTTTTGGTTTTTAAATTCCGGGCCAAAAGGCCCCTTTTTTTTCCGGGCCCCGGCCCCCTTTTTAAAAACCCCCTTTAAACCCCTTTTTAAAAAATTTTTTTTTTTAAAACCCCCCCCATTTTTTTTTTTTTTTTTTTTTTGGGGAAAAAAAGAAATTTTTTTTTTTTGGGTTTTTTTAAAAAAGGTTTTTTTTTTTTTTTTTTTTTTAAAAAAATTTTTTTTTTTAAAAATTTTTTTTTGGTTTGGTTTATTAAAAAAATTTTTTTTGGGGTTTTTTTTTAAAAAATTTTAAAAAAAACCCCATTTTAAACAATCTTTTTTTTAAAAAAAAAAATTTTGCCGGGTTTTTTTGGGCCCATTTTTAATTTTTTAAAAAAAAATTTTTAAAAATTTGAAAGGGAAAATTTCTTTTAAAAATTTCCCCCCCAAAAAAATTTTTTTAAAAAAAAAATTTTTTTTTTAAAAAAACCTTAAAAGGGGGTTTTTTAAAAAAAAAAAAAAATTTTAAAATTTTTTTTTTAAAAATTAAAATTTAAAATTTTTTTTTTTTTCTTTAAAAACCCCTTTTTTTTAAAAAAAAAAAAATTTTAAAAATTTTTTATTTTTCTAATTTTAAAAGGTTTTTTTTCCAATTTTTTCCCCTTTTAAACAAAAAATATTTTTTAAAAAAAAAAATTTTTTTTAAAAAAAAAAAAAACCCCCAAAATTTTTTTTAAGGGAAATAAAAAAATTTTTTTAATTTTTAAAAACCCTTTTTGTTAAATTTAAAAAAAAATTTTTTTTTTTTTTTAAATTTTTAACCTTTAAACCGGGTATTTTAAAATTTTAAAAAAGGTTTTAAATTTAAAAAAAATTTTGGGTTAAACAAATTTTAATTTTTTTAATTTCAAATTTTTTAAAAAAAACCCTTTTTAAAAACCAAAAAAAAAAAAGGTTTTCCCGGGGAAAAAGGGTTTTTAAAAAATTAAAATTTTTTTTTCCCCTTTTTAATTTTTCCAAAAAATTAAAAAAAAAAACCAAAAAAAAAATTTTTTTTTTAAAAAAAAAAAACCCCCCAAAAAAAATTTTTTTTTAAACCTTTTTTTGAAAATTTTTAAAAAATTTAAAAAAAATTTTTTTTAAAATTTTAAAAAAAAATTTTTTTTGGGTTTTTTTTAAAAAAAATTTTTTTTGGTTTTTAACAGAATTATTTTAATACTGGGAATTTTAAGGCCCACTATTTTTAATCAGTCTGTGCATATATCACGGAGCCCACTATTTTGTAATCAGTCTGTGCATATATCACGGAGCCCACTATTTTGTAATCAGTCTGTGCATATATCACGGAGCCCACTATTTTGTAATCAGTCTGTGCATATATCACGGAGCCCACTATTTTGTAATCAGTCTGTGCATATATCACGGAGCCCACTATTTTGTAATCAGTCTGTGCATATATCACGGAGCCCACTATTTTGTAATCAGTCTGTGCATATATCACAGAGCCCACTATTTTGTAATCAGTCTGTGCATATATCACAGAGCCCACTATTTTGTAATCAGTCTGTGCATATTCACGGAGCCCACTATTTTGTAATCAGTCTGTGCATATATCACGGAGCCCACTATTTTGTAATCAGTCTGTGCATATATCACAGAGCCCACTATTTTGTAATCAGTCTGTGCATATATCACAGAGCCCACTATTTTGTAATCAGTCTGTGCATATATCACGGAGCCCACTATTTTGTAATCAGTCTGTGCATATATCACAGAGCCCACTATTTTGTAATCAGTCTGTGCATATATCACAGAGCCCACTATTTTGTAATCAGTCTGTGCATATATCACGGAGCCCACTATTTTGTAATCAGTCTGTGCATATATCACGGAGCCCACTTTTTTGTAATCAGTCTGTGCATATATCACAGAGCCCACTATTTTGTAATCAGTCTGTGCATATATCACAGAGCCCACTATTTTGTAATCAGTCTGTGCATATATCACAGAGCCCACTATTTTGTAATCAGTCTGTGCATATATCACGGAGCCCACTATTTTGTAATCAGTCTGTGCATATATCACGGAGCCCACTATTTTGTAATCAGTCTGTGCATATATCACGGAGCCCACTATTTTGTAATCAGTCTGTGCAAATATCACGGAGCCCACTATTTTGTAATCAGTCTGTGCATATATCACGGAGCCCACTATTTTGTAATCAGTCTGTGCATATATCACGGAGCCCCCTATTTTGTAATCAGTCTGTGCATATATCACGGAGCCCACTATTTTGTAATCAGTCTGTGCATATATCACAGCCCACTATTTTGTAATCAGTCTGTGCATATATCACAGAGCCCACTATTTTGTAATCAGTCTGTGCATATATCACAGAGCCCACTATTTTGTAATCAGTCTGTGCATATATCACGGAGCCCACTATTTTGTAATCAGTCTGTGCATATATCACAGAGCCCACTATTTTGTAATCAGTCTGTGCATATATCACAGAGCCCACTATTTTGTAATCAGTCTGTGCATATATCACGGAGCCCACTATTTTGTAATCAGTCTGTGCATATATCACGGAGCCCACTATTTTGTAATCAGTCTGTGCATATATCACAGAGCCCACTATTTTGTAATCAGTCTGTGCTATATCAAGAGCCCACTATTTTGTAATCAGTCTGTGCATATATCACAGAGCCCACTATTTTGTAATCAGTCTGTGCATATATCACAAGCCCCACTATTTTGTAATCAGTCTGTGCATATATCACAGAGCCCACTATTTTGTAATCAGTCTGTGCATATATCACGGAGCCCACTATTTTGTAATCAGTCTGTGCATATATCACGGAGCCCACTATTTTGTAATCAGTCTGTGCATATATCAGGAGCCCACTATTTTGTAATCATTCTGTGCATATATCACGGAGCCCACTATTTTGTAATCAGTCTGTGCATATATCACAGAGCCCACTATTTTGTAATCAGTCTGTGCATATATCACGGAGCCCACTATTTTGTAATCAGTCTGTGCATATATCACGGAGCCCACTATTTTGTAATCAGTCTGTGCATATATCACGGAGCCCACTATTTTGTAATCAGTCTGTGCATATATCACAGAGCCCACTATTTTGTAATCATTCTGTGCATATATCACAGAGCCCACTATTTTGTAATCAGTCTGTGCATATATCACAGAGCCCACTATTTTGTAATCAGTCTGTGCATATATCACAGAGCCCACTATTTTGTAATCAGTCTGTGCATATATCACAGAGCCCACTATTTTGTAATCAGTCTGTGCATATATCACAGAGCCCACTATTTTGTAATCAGTCTGTGCATATATCACAGAGCCCACTATTTTGTAATCAGTCTGTGCATATATCACAGAGCCCACTATTTTGTAATCAGTCTGTGCATATATCACAGAGCCCACTATTTTGTAATCAGTCTGTGCATATATCACAGAGCCCACTATTTTGTAATCAGTCTGTGCATATATCACAGAGCCCACTATTTTGTAATCAGTCTGTGCATATATCACAGAGCCCACTATTTTGTAATCAGTCTGTGCATATTCACAGAGCCCACTATTTTGTAATCAGTCTGTGCATATATCACAGAGCCCACTATTTTGTAATCAGTCTGTGCATATATCAAGGCCCACTATTTTGTAATCATTCCTGTGCATATATACGGAGCCCACTATTTTGTAATCAGTCTGTGCATATATCACGGAGCCCACTATTTTGTAATCAGTCTGTGCATATATCACGGAGCCCACTATTTTGTAATCAGTCTGTGCATATATCACGGAGCCCACTATTTTGTAATCATTGTGCATATATCACAGAGCCCACTATTTTGTAATCAGTCTGTGCATATATCACGGAGCCCACTATTTTGTAATCAGTCTGTGCATATATCACGGAGCCCACTATTTTGTAATCAGTCTGTGCATATATCACAGAGCCCACTATTTTGTAATCAGTCTGTGCATATATCACGGAGCCCACTATTTTGTAATCAGTCTGTGCATATATCACGGAGCCCACTATTTTGTAATCAGTCTGTGCATATATCACAGAGCCCACTATTTTGTAATCAGTCTGTGCATATATCACAGAGCCCACTATTTTGTAATCAGTCTGTGCATATATCACGGAGCCCACTATTTTGTAATCAGTCTGTGCATATATCACGGAGCCCACTATTTTGTAATCAGTCTGTGCATATATCACGGAGCCCACTATTTTGTAATCAGTCTGTGCATATATCACAGAGCCCACTATTTTGTAATCAGTCTGTGCATATATCACAGAGCCCACTATTTTGTAATCAGTCTGTGCATATATCACGAGCCCACTATTTTGTAATCAGTCTGTGCATATATCACGGAGCCCACTATTTTGTAATCAGTCTGTGCATATATCACGAGCCCACTATTTTGTAATCAGTCTGTGCATATATCACAGAGCCCACTATTTTGTAATCAGTCTGTGCATATATCACAGAGCCCACTATTTTGTAATCATTCTGTGCATATATCACAGAGCCCACTATTTTGTAATCAGTCTGTGCATATATCACAGAGCCCACTATTTTGTAATCAGTCTGTGCATATATCACAGAGCCCACTATTTTGTAATCAGTCTGTGCATATATCACAGAGCCCACTATTTTGTAATCAGTCTGTGCATATATCACAGAGCCCACTATTTTGTAATCAGTCTGTGCATATATCACAGAGCCCACTATTTTGTAATCATCTGTGCATATATCACAGAGCCCACTATTTTTTAATCAGTCTGTGCATATATCACAGAGCCCACTATTTTGTAATCAGTCTGTGCATATATCACAGAGCCCACTATTTTGTAATCAGTCTGTGCATATATCACAGAGCCCACTATTTTGTAATCAGTCTGTGCATATATCACGGAGCCCACTATTTTGTAATCAGTCTGTGCATATATCACGGAGCCCACTATTTTGTAATCAGTCTGTGCATATATCACAAGACCCACTATTTTGTAATCAGTCTGTGCATATATCACAGAGCCCACTATTTTGTAATCAGTCTGTGCATATATCACAGAGCCCACTATTTTGTAATCAGTCTGTGCATATATCACAGAGCCCACTATTTTGTAATCAGTCTGTGCATATATCACAGAGCCCACTATTTTGTAATCAGTCTGTGCATATATCACAGAGCCCACTATTTTTTAATCAGTCTGTGCATATATCACAGAGCCCACTATTTTGTAATCAGTCTGTGCATATATCACAGAGCCCACTATTTTGTAATCAGTCTGTGCATATATCACAGAGCCCACTATTTTGTAATCAGTCTGTGCATATATCACAGAGCCCACTATTTTGTAATCAGTCTGTGCATATATCACGGAGCCCACTATTTTGTAATCAGTCTGTGCATATATCACGGAGCCCACTATTTTGTAATCAGTCTGTGCAAATATCACGGAGCCCACTATTTTGTAATCAGTCTGTGCATATATCACGGAGCCCACTATTTTGTAATCAGTCTGTGCATATATCACGGAGCCCCCTATTTTGTAATCAGTCTGTGCATATATCACGGAGCCCACTATTTTGTAATCAGTCTGTGCATATATCACGGAGCCCACTATTTTGTAATCAGTCTGTGCATATATCACAGAGCCCACTATTTTGTAATCAGTCTGTGCATATATCACAGAGCCCACTATTTTGTAATCAGTCTGTGCATATATCACGGAGCCCACTATTTTGTAATCAGTCTGTGCATATATCACAGAGCCCACTATTTTGTAATCAGTCTGTGCATATATCACAGAGCTCACTATTTTGTAATCAGTCTGTGCATATACCGAGCCCACTATTTTGTAATCAGTCTGGCATATATCACAGAGCCCACTATTTTGTAATCAGTCTGTGCATATATCACAGAGCCCACTATTTTGTAATCAGTCTGTGCATATATCACAGAGCCCACTATTTTGTAATCAGTCTGTGCATATATCACAGAGCCCACTATTTTGTAATCAGTCTGTGCATATATCACAGAGCCCACTATTTTGTAATCAGTCTGTGCATATATCACGGAGCCCACTATTTTGTAATCAGTCTGTGCATATATCACAGAGCCCACTATTTTGTAATCAGTCTGTGCATATATCACAGAGCCCACTATTTTGTAATCAGTCTGTCATATATCACGGAGCCCACTATTTTGTAATCAGTCTGTGCATATATCACAGGAGCCCACTATTTTGTAATCAGTCTGTGCATATATCACGGAGCCCACTATTTTGTAATCAGTCTGTGCAAATATCACGGAGCCCACTATTTTGTAATCAGTCTGTGCATATATCACGGGCCCACTATTTTGTAATCAGTCTGTGCATATATCACGGAGCCCCTATTTTGTAATCAGTCTGTGCATATATCACGGCCCACTATTTTGTAATCAGTCTGTGCATATATCACGGAGCCCACTATTTTGTAATCAGTCTGTGCATATATCACAGAGCCCACTATTTTGTAATCAGTCTGGCATATATCACAGAGCCCACTATTTTGTAATCAGTCTGTGCATATATCACGGAGCCCACTATTTTGTAATCAGTCTGTGCATATATCACAGAGCCCACTATTTTGTAATCAGTCTGTGCATATATCACAGAGCCCACTATTTTGTAATCAGTCTGTGCATATATCACGGAGCCCACTATTTTGTAATCAGTCTGTGCATATATCACGGAGCCCACTATTTTGTAATCAGTCTGTGCATATATCACAGAGCCCACTATTTTGTAATCAGTCTGTGCTAATCACAGAGCCCACTATTTTGTAATCAGTCTGTGCATATATCACAGAGCCCACTATTTTGTAATCAGTCTGTGCATATATCACAAGCCCACTATTTTGTAATCAGTCTGTGCATATATCACAGAGCCCACTATTTTGTAATCAGTCTGTGCATATATCACGGAGCCCACTATTTTGTAATCAGTCTGTGCATATATCACGGAGCCCACTATTTTGTAATCAGTCTGTGCATATATCACAAGCCCACTATTTTGTAATCATTCTGTGCATATATTCACAGAGCCCACTATTTTGTAATCAGTCTGTGCATATATCACAGAGCCCACTATTTTGTAATCAGTCTGTGCATATATCACAGCCCACTATTTTGTAATCAGTCTGTGCATATATCACAGAGCCCCTATTTTGTAATCAGTCTGTGCATATATCACGGAGCCCACTATTTTGTAATCAGTCTGTGCATATATCACAGGCCCACTATTTTGTAATCATTCTGTGCATATATCACAGAGCCCACTATTTTGTAATCAGTCTGTGCATATATCACAGAGCCCACTATTTTGTAATCAGTCTGTGCATATATCACAGAGCCCACTATTTTGTAATCAGTCTGTGCATATATCACAGAGCCCACTATTTTTGTAATCAGTCTGTGCATATATCACAGAGCCCACTATTTTGTAATCAGTCTGTGCATATATCACAGAGCCCCACTATTTTGTAATCAGTCTGTGCATATATCACAGAGCCCACTATTTTGTAATCAGTCTGTGCATATATCACAGAGCCCACTATTTTGTAATCAGTCTGTGCATATATCACAGAGCCCACTATTTTGTAATCAGTCTGTGCATATATCACAGAGCCCACTATTTTGTAATCAGTCTGTGCATATATCACAGGCCCACTATTTTGTAATCAGTCTGTGCATATATCACAGAGCCCACTATTTTTTAATCAGTTCTGTGCATATATCACAGAGCCCACTATTTTGTAATCAGTCTGTGCATATATCACAGAGCCCACTATTTTGTAATCAGTCTGTGCATATATCACGGAGCCCACTATTTTGTAATCAGTCTGTGCATATATCACGGAGCCCACTATTTTGTAATCAGTCTGTGCATATATCACGGAGCCCACTATTTTGTAATCAGTCGGTGCATATATCACGGAGCCCACTATTTTGTAATCAGTCTGTGCATATATCACGGAGCCCACTATTTTGTAATCAGTCTGTGCATATATCACGGAGCCCACTATTTTGTAATCAGTCTGTGCATATATCACAGAGCCCACTATTTTGTAATCAGTCTGGCATATATCACGGAGCCCACTTTTTGTAATCAGTCTGTGCATATATCACGGAGCCCACTATTTTGTAATCAGTCTGTGCATATATCACAGAGCCCACTATTTTGTAATCAGTCTGTGCATATATCACGGAGCCCACTATTTTGTAATCAGTCTGTGCATATAATCACAGAGCCCACTATTTTGTAATCAGTCTGTGCATATATCACAGAGCCCACTATTTTGTAATCAGTCTGTGCATATATCACGGAGCCCACTATTTTGTAATCAGTCTGTGCATATATCACGGAGCCCACTATTTGGTAATCAGTCTGTGCATATATCACGGAGCCCACTATTTTGTAATCAGTCTGTGCATATATCACAGAGCCCACTATTTTGTAATCAGTCTGTGCATATATCACAGAGCCCACTATTTTGTAATCAGTCTGTGCATATATCACAGAGCCCACTATTTTGTAATCAGTCTGTGCATATACCACGGAGCCCACTATTTTGTAATCAGTCTGTGATATATCACGGAGCCCACTATTTTGTAATCAGTCTGTGCATATATCACAGAGCCCACTTTTTGTAATCAGTCTGTGCATATATCACAGAGCCCACTATTTTGTAATCATTTGTGCATATATCACAGAGCCCACTATTTTTAATCAGTCTGTGCATATATCACAGAGCCCACTATTTTGTAATCAGTCTGTGCATATATCACAGAGCCCACTATTTTGTAATCAGTCTGTGCATATATCACAGAGCCCACTATTTTGTAATCAGTCTGTGCATATATCACAGAGCCCACTATTTTGTAATCATTCTGTGCATATATCACAGAGCCCACTATTTTTTAATCAGTCTGTGCATATATCACAGAGCCCACTATTTTGTAATCAGTCTGTGCATATATCACAGAGCCCACTATTTTGTAATCAGTCTGTGCATATATCACAGAGCCCACTATTTTGTAATCAGTCTGTGCATATATCACGGAGCCCACTATTTTGTAATCAGTCTGTGCATATATCACAGAGCCCACTTTTTTGTAATCATCTGTGCATATATCACAGAGCCCACTATTTTGTAATCAGTCTGTGCATATATCACAGAGCCCACTATTTTGTAATCAGTCTGTGCATATATCACAGAGCCCACTATTTTGTAATCAGTCTGTGCATATATCACGGAGCCCACTATTTTGTAATCAGTCTGTGCATATAATCACGGAGCCCACTATTTTGTAATCAGTCTGTGCATATATCACAGAGCCCACTATTTTGTAATCAGTCTGTGCATATATCACAGAGCCCACTATTTTGTAATCAGTCTGTGCATATATCACAGAGCCCACTATTTTGTAATCAGTCTGTGCATATATCACGGAGCCCACTATTTTGTAATCAGTCTGTGCATATATCACGGAGCCCACTATTTTGTAATCAGTCTGTGCATATATCACAGAGCCCACTATTTTGTAATCAGTCTGTGCATATATCACGGCCCACTATTTTGTAATCAGTCTGTGCATATATCACGGAGCCCACTATTTTGTAATCAGTCTGTGCATATATCACAGAGCCCACTATTTTGTAATCAGTCTGTGCATATATCACAGAGCCCACTATTTTGTAATCAGTCTGTGCATATATCACGGAGCCCACTATTTTGTAATCAGTCTGTGCATATATCACGGAGCCCACTATTTTGTAATCAGTTGTGCATATATCACGGAGCCCACTATTTTGTAATCAGTCTGTGCATATATCACGGAGCCCACTATTTTGTAATCATTCTGTGCATATATCACAGAGCCCACTATTTTTAATCTTTTTATAAATTTTTGTAATCAGTCTGTGCATATATCACAGAGCCCACTATTTTGTAATCAGTCTGTGCATATATCACGGAGCCCACTATTTTGTAATCAGTCTGTGCATATATCACGGAGCCCACTATTTTGTAATCAGTCTGTGCATATATCACAGAGCCCACTATTTTGTAATCAGTCTGTGCATATATCACAGAGCCCACTATTTTGTAATCATTCTGTGCATATATCACAGAGCCCACTATTTTGTAATCAGTCTGTGCATATATCACAGAGCCCACTATTTTGTAATCAGTCTGTGCATATATCACAGAGCCCACTATTTTGTAATCAGTCTGTGCATATATCACAGAGCCCACTATTTTGTAATCAGTCTGTGCATATATCACAGAGCCCACTATTTTGTAATCATTCTGTGCATATATCACAGAGCCCACTATTTTTTAATCAGTCTGTGCATATATCACGGAGCCCACTATTTTGTAATCAGTCTGTGCATATATCACGGAGCCCACTATTTTGTAATCAGTCTGTGCATATATCACGGAGCCCACTATTTTGTAATCAGTCTGTGCATATATCACGGAGCCCACTATTTTGTAATCAGTCTGTGCATATATCACGGAGCCCACTTTTTTGTAATCAGTCTGTGCATATATCACGAGCCCACTATTTTGTAATCAGTCTGTGCATATATCACAGAGCCCACTATTTTTGTAATCAGTCTGTGCATATATCACAGAGCCCACTATTTTGTAATCAGTCTGTGCATATATCACAGGAGCCCACTATTTTGTAATCAGTCTGTGCATATATCACGGAGCCCACTATTTTGTAATCAGTCTGTGCATATATCACCGGAGCCCACTATTTTGTAATCAGTCTGTGCATATATCACAGAGCCCACTATTTTGTAATCAGTCTGTGCATATATCACAGAGCCCACTATTTTGTAATCAGTCTGTGCATATATCACAGAGCCCACTATTTTGTAATCAGTCTGTGCATATATCACGGAGCCCACTATTTTGTAATCAGTCTGTGCATATATCACGGAGCCCACTATTTTTCTCCATTATTTTTTGTAATCAGTCTGTGCATATATCACAGAGCCCACTATTTTGTAATCAGTCTGTGCATATATCACAGAGCCCACTATTTTGTAATCAGTCTGTGCATATATCACAGAGCCCACTATTTTGTAATCAGTCTGTGCATATATCACGGAGCCCACTATTTTGTAATCAGTCTGTGCATATATCACGGAGCCCACTATTTTGTAATCAGTCTGTGCATATATCACAGAGCCCACTATTTTGTAATCAGTCTGTGCATATATCACGAGCCCACTATTTTTGTAATCAGTCTTGTGCATATATCACGGAGCCCACTATTTTGTAATCAGTCTGTGCATATATCACGAGCCCACTATTTTGTAATCAGTCTGTGCATATATCACGGAGCCCACTATTTTGTAATCAGTCTGTGCATATATCACGGAGCCCACTATTTTGTAATCAGTCTGTGCATATATCACAGAGCCCCCTATTTTGTAATCAGTCTGTGGCATATATCACAGAGCCCACTATTTTGTAATCAGTCTGTGCATATATCACAGAGCCCACTATTTTGTAATCAGTCTGTGCATATATCACAGAGCCCACTATTTTGTAATCAGTCTGTGCATATATCACAGAGCCCACTATTTTGTAATCAGTCTGTGCATATATCACGGAGCCCACTATTTTGTAATCAGTCTGTGCATATATCACAGAGCCCACTATTTTTGTAATCAGTCTGTGCATATATCACGAGCCCACTATTTTGTAATCAGTCTGTGCATATATCCACGGAGCCACCTATTTTGTAATCAGTCTGTGCATATATCACGGAGCCCACTATTTTGTAATCAGTCTGTGCAAATATATCACGGAGCCCACTATTTTGTAATCAGTCTGTGCATATATCACGGAGCCCATTTTTGTAATCAGTCTGTGCATATATCACGGAGCCCCTATTTTGTAATCAGTCTGTGCATATATCACGGAAGCCCACTATTTTGTAATCAGTCTGTGCATATATCACGGAGCCCACTATTTTGTAATCAGTCTGTGCATATATCACAGAGCCCACTATTTTGTAATCAGTCTGTGCATATATCACAGACCCACTATTTTGTAATCAGTCTGTGCATATATCACAGAGCCCACTATTTTGTAATCAGTCTGTGCATATATCACGGAGCCCACTATTTTGTAATCAGTCTGTGCATATATCACAGAGCCCACTATTTTGTAATCAGTCTGTGCATATATCACAGAGCCCACTATTTTGTAATCAGTCTGTGCATATATCACAGAGCCCACTATTTTGTAATCAGTCTGTGCATATATCACAGAGCCCACTATTTTGTAATCAGTCTGTGCATATATCACAGAGCCCACTATTTTGTAATCAGTCTGTGCAATATCACAGAGCCCACTATTTTGTAATCAGTCTGTGCATATATCACAGAGCCCACTTTTTGTAATCAGTCTGTGCATATATCACAGAGCCCACTATTTTGTAATCAGTCTGTGCATATATCACAGAGCCCACTATTTTGTAATCAGTCTGTGCATATATCACAGAGCCCACTATTTTGTAATCAGTCTGTGCATATATCACAGAGCCCACTATTTTGTAATCAGTCTGTGCATATATCACGGAGCCCACTATTTTGTAATCAGTCTGTGCATATATCACGGAGCCCACTATTTTGTAATCAGTCTGTGCATATATCACGGAGCCCACTATTTTGTAATCAGTCTGTGCATATATCACGGAGCCCACTATTTTGTAATCAGTCTGTGCATATATCACGGAGCCCACTATTTTGTAATCAGTCTGTGCATATATCACGGAGCCCACTATTTTGTAATCAGTCTGTGCATATATCACGGAGCCCACTATTTTGTAATCAGTCTGTGCATATATCACGGAGCCCACTATTTTGTAATCAGTCTGTGCATATATCACGGAGCCCACTATTTTGTAATCAGTCTGTGCATATATCACAGAGCCCACTATTTTGTAATCAGTCTGTGCATATATCACGGAGCCCACTATTTTGTAATCAGTCTGTGCATATATCACGGAGCCCACTATTTTGTAATCAGTCTGTGCATATATCACAGAGCCCACTATTTTGTAATCAGTCTGTGCATATATCACGGAGCCCACTATTTTGTAATCAGTCTGTGCATATATCACGGAGCCCACTATTTTGTAATCAGTCTGTGCATATATCACAGAGCCCACTATTTTGTAATCAGTCTGTGCATATATCACAGAGCCCACTATTTTGTAATCAGTCTGTGCATATATCACAGAGCCCACTATTTTGTAATCAGTCTGTGCATATATCACGAAGCCCACTATTTTGTAATCAGTCTGTGCATATATCACGGAGCCCCTTTTTTAATCAGTTGTAATATATGGGATTTTTTTGTTGTCATTTCCAGGACCCACAATTTTGTAATCAGTCTGTGCATATATCACAGAGCCCACTATTTTGTAATCATTCTGTGCATATTCACGAGCCCACTATTTTGTAATCAGTCTGTGCATAATCACAGAGCCCACTAATTTTGTAATCAGTCTGTGCATATATCACGGCCCACTATTTTGTAATCAGTCTGTGCATATATCACAGAGCCCACTATTTTGTAATCAGTCTGTGCATATATCACAGAGCCCACTATTTTTGTAATCAGTCTGTGCATATATCACAGAGCCCACTATTTTGTAATCAGTCTGTGCATATATCACAGAGCCCACTATTTTGTAATCAGTCTGTGCATATATCACAGAGCCCCTATTTTGTAATCAGTCTGTGCATAATACACAGAGCCCACTATTTTGTAATCAGTCTGTGCATATATCACAGAGCCCACTATTTTGTAATCAGTCTGTGCATATATCACAGAGCCCACTATTTTGTAATCATCTGTGCATATATCACAGAGCCCACTATTTTGTAATCAGTCTGTGCATATATCACAGAGCCCACTATTTTGTAATCAGTCTGTGCATATATCACAGAGCCCACTATTTTGTAATCATTCTGTGCATATATCACAGAGCCCACTATTTTTAATCAGTCTGTGCATATATCACAAGCCCACTATTTTTGTAATCAGTCTGTGCATATATCACAGAGCCCACTATTTTGTAATCAGTCTGTGCATTATCACAGAGCCCACTATTTTGTAATCAGTCTGTGCATATATCACAGAGCCCACTATTTTGTAAATCAGTCTGTGCATTTAAACACGGAGCCCACTATTTTGTAATCATCTTGCATATATCAAGAGCCCACTATTTTGTAATCAGTCTGTGCATATATCACAGAGCCCACTATTTTGTAATCAGTCTGTGCATATATCACGGAGCCCACTATTTTGTAATCATCTGTGCATATATCACGGAGCCCACTATTTTGTAATCAGTCTGTGCATATATCAAGGGCCACTATTTTGTAATTCAGTCGGTGCATATATCACGGAGCCCACTATTTTGTAATCAGTCTGTGCTATATCACGGAGCCCACTATTTTGTAATCATCTGTGCTATATCACAGAGCCCACTATTTTGTAATCAGTCTGTGCTAACACAGAGCCCACTATTTTGTAATCAGTCTGTGCATATATCACGGAGCCCACTATTTTGTAATCAGTCTGTGCATATATCACGGGCCCACTATTTTGTAATCAGTCTGTGCATATATCACGGAGCCCACTATTTTGTAATCAGTCTGTGCATATATCACGGAGCCCACTATTTTGTAATCAGTCTGTGCATATATCACAGAGCCCACTATTTTGTAATCAGTCTGTGCATATATCACAGAGCCCACTATTTTGTAATCAGTCTGTGCATATATCACAGAGCCCACTATTTTGTAATCAGTCTGTGCATATATCACGGAGCCCACTATTTTGTAATCAGTCTGTGCATATATCACGGAGCCCACTATTTTGTAATCAGTCTGTGCATATTCACAGGGCCCACTATTTTGTAATCATTCTGTGCATATATCACAGAGCCCACTATTTTTGTAATCAGTCTGTGCATATATCACAGAGCCCACTATTTTGTAATCATTCTGTGCATATATCACAGAGCCCCCACTATTTTGTAATCAGTCTGTGCATATATCACAGAGCCCACTATTTTTGTAATCAGTCTGTGCATATATCACAGAGCCCACTATTTTGTAATCATTCTGTGCATATATCACAGAGCCCACTATTTTTTAATCAGTCTGTGCATATATCACAAGCCCACTATTTTGTAATCAGTCTGTGCATATATCACAGAGCCCACTATTTTGTAATCAGTCTGTGCATATATCACAGAGCCCACTATTTTGTAATCAGTCTGTGCATATATCACAGAGCCCACTATTTTGTAATCAGTCTGTGCATATATCACAGAGCCCACTATTTTTAATCCCTTTCTGTGCATATATCAAGAGCCCCCACTATTTTGTAATCAGTCTGTGCATATATCACAGAGCCCACTATTTTTGTAATCAGTCTGTGCATATATCACAGAGCCCACTATTTTGTAATCATCTGTGCATATTATCACAGAGCCCACTATTTTGTAATCAGTCTGTGCATATACAAGAGCCCATATTTTGTAATCAGTCTGCGCATATATTACAGAGCCCACTTTTTCAACCGTCCCTGAGCCATGCCATTTAGATGTTTATTTAATTTTCCTATTATCAATTTTTTTAAAAAATGATTGACACTCTATGAATTAAGATTTTCTCTTTTCTCAAATTTAACTGTTTTTTTTTTAAAAATGTCAATAATGACTTATATGCTACTTGAGTTATCATTTGGCTGTTTTCCAGTTTACCCTATGTGTAGAGGGTCAGGCTAGCTCAGTGGTTTTTGCTCGCCTCTGATCTGATAGGACCGGGGTTCGATCCCCACCTGGACCTCGATTTATTAAACTGTCGATCCCGAGCCTGTACTATGTCAGGTACTCGTTAAAAATCCCTACTTTAAATACACTTGAGTTAGAAAAAATTTAGGACTCCCACTGTAGAATCAATCTTCATTGTGTGGTATTTCACAAAGGGCCAATGCTCGGTCAACATGTGTTCCCTTGTAGGACTGCCACTGCAACCTAACCTAACCTAACCTAACCTTACCCTAAGTGTACGCAAAGTTTCACTGAAAGGACTATATTACCAATTTCTATAATCATAATACCAAATAGTGGCTCCATACAGTTTTTACATTGAATTAGTATATTTGGCAGGTTATATTAAATGAAAACGTTATTATAGTCGTAGAGAAATATCATACTAGGTATCAAAGTGGTCGGTACTTATTGTTAACAAATCTGATTAATAAATAATATTAATAAATAAATTTAATTTTTTTTTGTCCTTGGTTCTATCAATAATAATAATATTATTTGCATAATGTTTTCAAACTGATTAAATAAACATCATTAATGTGAACAAACTTGTTTGCATAAAAGATATAAAAATATTTTGCAAGCAAAACTATAAATTGAACTGGACTACTCTATTCTGGATGTATACTAGTTTGATCTAATAAGATTTACTGCTTTTTCAAAGGTGAAGGGATTACTTACAAGTTGTCAAACAACTTTCCAAAATAGTTGTTTTAAAAATAGGAGAAAGTTTTTCTTTTGATTTAGCACAACTAAGACGGTGGTCCTTAAGAAGCTACTGCCGGAAACGATGTAAAACTTTTAGACTTCAAGGTTGAAGGCATTAAAAAATTCATTTGTTTTTAATTTGTTCTAAAACACCCTTCATCTTTATCGAATTAGAAGACTTTAACAAATTGAAATTGCTTATGCTTCTAATTATTATATGCTGTTATAATCTTCCAATTTTCTCTAATCTCTCTAATGTATGCAAGGACAAATATTCTTTATGAAATTTAATAAGAATATTTGATAATCTTTTACATAAAAAAAAAATCTGGAGTGGCCTACACTCTACTTTACTATAAGTAACTTAAATGTCAAATTTCTTGAGTATATAAAACATAACGTCTCATTTAAGCATAACGTAAACATCTAAATGGGATATAATTATTAGCCTGTCATTCCTGAGGTAGTACAGATAGTGATTGAAGGACATATCAATTTATAAGCTTATTTTTGTACATCACAAATAATTTATTATTTCAAATAATTTCATTAGTATAAACTACAGCAGTTAAAACATTTTTGAAAAACCAAAGTGAACATTTCTTGAAACGAAATAGTATCCTACAAGAGAACATGGCTATTGTTCAAATAGCCAGTAGATTTCTTACATCGTTTACTTGACATCCTTCTACAATTGAATATTAATGTAAAATTTTCAAATTTGAAACAGTAAAATACTCTTTTTTTTCTCTGAAAAACTTCTTAAACAGCGAAGAAAATGTTGTTTTAAAAGGTGATTTGTTAATTAAAGATGTACGATAATTACAGTTATTTTGTAATCAGTCTGTGCATATATCACGAGCCCACTATTTTGTAATCAGTCTGTGCATATATCAAGAGCCCACTATTTTGTAATCAGTCTGTGCATATATCACAGAGCCCCTATTTTGTAATCAGTCTGTGCATATATCACAGAGCCCACTATTTTGTAATCAGTCTGTGCATATTCACGAGCCCACTATTTTGTAATCAGTCTGTGCATATATCACGAGCCCACTATTTTGTAATCAGTCTGTGCATATATCACGAGCCCACTATTTTGTAATCAGTCTGTGCATATATCACGAGCCCACTATTTTGTAATCATCTGTGCATATATCACGAGCCCACTATTTTGTAATCAGTCTGTGCATATATCACAGAGCCCCTATTTTGTAATCAGTCTGTGCATATATCACGAGCCCACTATTTTGTAATCAGTCTGTGCATATATCACGAGCCCACTATTTTGTAATCAGTCTGTGCATATATCACGAGCCCACTATTTTGTAATCAGTCTGTGCATATATCACAGAGCCCACTTTTTGTAATCAGTCTGTGCATATATCACAGAGCCCACTATTTTGTAATCAGTCTGTGCATATATCACAGAGCCCACTATTTTGTAATCAGTCTGTGCATATATCACAGGCCCACTATTTTGTAATCAGTCTGTGCATATATCACAGAGCCCACTATTTTGTAATCAGTCTGTGCATATATCAAGGCCCACTATTTTGTAATCATCTGTGCATATATACGAGCCCACTATTTTGTAATCAGTCTGTGCATATATCACGAGCCCACTATTTTGTAATCAGTCTGTGCATATATCACGAGCCCCTATTTTGTAATCAGTCTGTGCATATATCACGAGCCCACTATTTTGTAATCAGTCTGTGCATATATCACGGAGCCCACTATTTTGTAATCAGTCTGTGCATATATCACGAGCCCACTATTTTGTAATCAGTCTGTGCATATATCACAGAGCCCACTATTTTGTAATCAGTCTGTGCATATATCACAGGCCCACTATTTTGTAATCAGTCTGTGCATATATCACAGAGCCCACTATTTTGTAATCAGTCTGTGCATATATCACGAGCCCACTATTTTGTAATCAGTCTGTGCATATATCACGAGCCCACTATTTTGTAATCAGTCCATAATCCAGAGCCCACTATTTTGTTCTTCTGTGCATATATCACGAGCCCACTATTTTGTAATCAGTCTGTGCATATATCACAGAGCCCACTATTTTGTAATCAGTCTGTGCATATATCACGAGCCCACTATTTTGTAATCAGTCTGTGCATATATCACGAGCCCACTATTTTGTAATCAGTCTGTGCATATATCACGAGCCCACTATTTTTAATCAGTCTGTGCATATATCACAGAGCCCACTATTTTGTAATCAGTCTGTGCATATATCACAGAGCCCACTATTTTGTAATCAGTCTGTGCATATATCACAGAGCCCACTATTTTGTAATCAGTCTGTGCATATATCACAGAGCCCACTATTTTGTAATCAGTCTGTGCATATATCACAGAGCCCACTATTTTGTAATCATCTGTGCATATATCACAGAGCCCACTATTTTGTAATCAGTCTGTGCATATATCACAGAGCCCACTATTTTGTAATCAGTCTGTGCATATATCACAGAGCCCACTATTTTGTAATCAGTCTGTGCATATATCACAGAGCCCACTATTTTGTAATCAGTCTGTGCATATATCACGACCCACTATTTTGTAATCAGTCTGTGCATATATCACGAGCCCACTATTTTGTAATCAGTCTGTGCATATTCACAGAGCCCACTATTTTGTAATCAGTCTGTGCATATATCACGAGCCCACTATTTTGTAATCAGTCTGTGCATATATCACGAGCCCACTATTTTGTAATCAGTCTGTGCATATATCACGAGCCCACTATTTTGTAATCAGTCTGTGCATATATCACAGAGCCCACTATTTTGTAATCAGTCTGTGCATATATCACAGAGCCCACTATTTTTAATCAGTCTGTGCATATATCACGGAGCCCACTATTTTGTAATCAGTCTGTGCATATATCACGAGCCCACTATTTTGTAATCAGTCTGTGCATATATCACAGAGCCCACTATTTTGTAATCAGTCTGTGCATATATCACAGAGCCCACTATTTTGTAATCAGTCTGTGCATATATCACAGAGCCCACTATTTTGTAATCAGTCTGTGCATATATCACGAGCCCACTATTTTGTAATCAGTCTGTGCATATATCACGAGCCCACTATTTTGTAATCAGTCTGTGCATATATCACAGAGCCCACTATTTTGTAATCAGTCTGTGCATATATCACAGAGCCCACTATTTTGTAATCAGTCTGTGCATATATCACAGAGCCCACTATTTTGTAATCAGTCTGTGCATATATCACGAGCCCACTATTTTGTAATCAGTCTGTGCATATATCACGAGCCCACTATTTTGTAATCAGTCTGTGCATATATCACAGAGCCCACTATTTTGTAATCAGTCTGTGCATATATCACAGAGCCCACTATTTTGTAATCAGTCTGTGCATATACACGAGCCCACTATTTTGTAATCAGTCTGTGCATATATCACAGAGCCCACTATTTTGTAATCAGTCTGTGCATATATCACAGAGCCCACTATTTTGTAATCAGTCTGTGCATATATCACAGAGCCCACTATTTTGTAATCAGTCTGTGCATATATCACAGAGCCCACTATTTTGTAATCAGTCTGTGCATATATCACAGAGCCCACTATTTTGTAATCATCTGTGCATATATCACGAGCCCACTATTTTTAATCAGTCTGTGCATATATCACAGAGCCCACTATTTTGTAATCAGTCTGTGCATATATCACAGAGCCCACTATTTTGTAATCAGTCTGTGCATATATCACGAGCCCACTATTTTGTAATCAGTCTGTGCATATATCACGAGCCCACTATTTTGTAATCAGTCTGTGCATATATCACGAGCCCACTATTTTGTAATCAGTCTGTGCATATATCACGAGCCCACTATTTTGTAATCAGTCTGTGCATATATCACGGCCCACTATTTTGTAATCAGTCTGTGCATATATCACAGAGCCCACTATTTTGTAATCAGTCTGTGCATATATCACAGAGCCCACTATTTTGTAATCAGTCTGTGCATATATCACAGAGCCCACTATTTTGTAATCAGTCTGTGCATATATCACGAGCCCACTATTTTGTAATCAGTCTGTGCATATATCACGAGCCCACTATTTTGTAATCAGTCTGTGCATATATCACGAGCCCACTATTTTGTAATCAGTCTGTGCATATATCACAGAGCCCACTATTTTGTAATCAGTCTGTGCATATATCACGAGCCCACTATTTTGTAATCAGTCTGTGCATATATCACGGAGCCCACTATTTTGTAATCAGTCTGTGCATATATCACGGAGCCCACTATTTTGTAATCAGTCTGTGCATATATCACGAGCCCACTATTTTGTAATCAGTCTGTGCATATATCACGAGCCCACTATTTTGTAATCAGTCTGTGCATATATCACGAGCCCCTATTTTGTAATCAGTCTGTGCATATATCACGAGCCCACTATTTTGTAATCAGTCTGTGCATATATCACGAGCCCACTATTTTGTAATCAGTCTGTGCATATATCACAGAGCCCACTATTTTGTAATCAGTCTGTGCATATATCACGAGCCCACTATTTTGTAATCAGTCTGTGCATATATCACAAGCCCACTATTTTGTAATCAGTCTGTGCATATATCACAGAGCCCACTATTTTGTAATCAGTCTGTGCATATATCACAGAGCCCACTATTTTGTAATCAGTCTGTGCATATATCACAGGCCCACTATTTTGTAATCAGTCTGGCATATATCACAGAGCCCCTATTTTGTAATCAGTCTGTGCATATATCACGAGCCCACTATTTTGTAATCAGTCTGTGCATATATCACAGGCCCACTATTTTGTAATCAGTCTGTGCATATATCACAGAGCCCACTATTTTGTAATCAGTCTGTGCATATATCACAGAGCCCACTATTTTGTAATCAGTCTGTGCATATATCACAGAGCCCACTATTTTGTAATCAGTCTGTGCATATATCACAGAGCCCACTATTTTGTAATCAGTCTGTGCATATATCACAGAGCCCACTATTTTGTAATCAGTCTGTGCATATATCACGAGCCCACTATTTTGTAATCAGTCTGTGCATATATCACGAGCCCACTATTTTGTAATCAGTCTGTGCATATATCACGAGCCCACTATTTTGTAATCAGTCTGTGCATATATCACGAGCCCACTATTTTGTAATCAGTCTGTGCATATATCACGAGCCCACTATTTTGTAATCAGTCTGTGCATATATCACAGCCCCCTATTTTGTAATCAGTCTGTGCATATATCACGGAGCCCACTATTTTGTAATCCTGTGCATATATCACGGAGCCCACTATTTTGTAATCAGTCTGTGCATATATCACGAGCCCACTATTTTGTAATCAGTCTGTGCATATATCACGAGCCCACTATTTTGTAATCAGTCTGTGCATATATCACGGAGCCCACTATTTTGTAATCAGTCTGTGCATATATCACGAGCCCACTATTTTGTAATCAGTCTGTGCATATATCACGAGCCCACTATTTTGTAATCAGTCTGTGCATATATCACGGAGCCCACTATTTTGTAATCAGTCTGTGCATATATCACGGAGCCCACTATTTTGTAATCAGTCTGTGCATATATCACAGAGCCCACTATTTTGTAATCAGTCTGTGCTATATCACGAGCCCACTATTTTGTAATCAGTCTGTGCATATATCACAGAGCCCACTATTTTGTAATCAGTCTGTGCATATATCACAAGCCCACTATTTTGTAATCAGTCTGTGCATATATCACGAGCCCACTATTTTGTAATCAGTCTGTGCATATATCACGAGCCCACTATTTTGTAATCAGTCTGTGCATATATCACGAGCCCACTATTTTGTAATCAGTCTGTGCATATATCACGAGCCCACTATTTTGTAATCAGTCTGTGCATATATCACGAGCCCACTATTTTGTAATCAGTCTGTGCATATATCACAGAGCCCACTATTTTGTAATCAGTCTGTGCATATATCACGAGCCCACTATTTTGTAATCAGTCTGTGCATATATCACAGAGCCCACTATTTTGTAATCAGTCTGTGCATATATCACAGAGCCCACTATTTTGTAATCAGTCTGTGCATATATCACAGAGCCCACTATTTTGTAATCATCTGTGATATATCACGAGCCCACTATTTTGTAATCAGTCTGTGCATATATCACAGAGCCCACTTTTTGTAATCAGTCTGTGCATATATCACAGAGCCCACTATTTTGTAATCAGTTGTGCATATATCACAGAGCCCACTATTTTGTAATCAGTCTGTGCATATATCACAGAGCCCACTATTTTGTAATCAGTCTGTGCATATATCACAGAGCCCACTATTTTGTAATCAGTCTGTGCATATATCACAGAGCCCACTATTTTGTAATCAGTCTGTGCATATATCACAGAGCCCACTATTTTGTAATCAGTCTGTGCATATATCACAGAGCCCACTATTTTGTAATCAGTCTGTGCATATATCACAGAGCCCACTATTTTGTAATCAGTCTGTGCATATATCACAGAGCCCACTATTTTGTAATCAGTCTGTGCATATATCACAGAGCCCACTATTTTGTAATCATCTGTGCATATATCACAGAGCCCACTATTTTGTAATCAGTCTGTGCATATATCACAGAGCCCACTATTTTGTAATCAGTCTGTGCATATATCACAGAGCCCACTATTTTGTAATCAGTCTGTGCATATATCACAGAGCCCACTATTTTGTAATCAGTCTGTGCATATATCACGAGCCCACTATTTTGTAATCAGTCTGTGCATATATCACAGAGCCCACTATTTTGTAATCAGTCTGTGCATATATCACAGAGCCCACTATTTTGTAATCAGTCTGTGCATATATCACGGAGCCCACTATTTTGTAATCAGTCTGTGCATATATCACAGAGCCCACTATTTTGTAATCAGTCTGTGCATATATCACAGAGCCCACTATTTTGTAATCAGTCTGTGCATATATCACGGAGCCCACTATTTTGTAATCAGTCTGTGCATATATCACGAGCCCACTATTTTGTAATCAGTCTGTGCATATATCACAGAGCCCACTATTTTGTAATCAGTCTGTGCATATATCACGGCCCACTATTTTGTAATCAGTCTGTGCATATATCACGAGCCCACTATTTTGTAATCAGTCTGTGCATATATCACGAGCCCACTATTTTGTAATCAGTCTGTGCATATATCACGGAGCCCACTATTTTGTAATCAGTCTGTGCATATATCACGAGCCCACTATTTTGTAATCAGTCTGTGCATATATCACGAGCCCACTATTTTGTAATCAGTTGTGCATATATCACGAGCCCACTATTTTGTAATCAGTCTGTGCATATATCACGAGCCCACTATTTTGTAATCAGTCTGTGCATATATCACGAGCCCACTATTTTGTAATCAGTCTGTGCATATATCACGAGCCCACTATTTTTAATCAGTCTGTGCATATATCACAGAGCCCACTATTTTGTAATCAGTCTGTGCATATATCACGAGCCCACTATTTTGTAATCATCTGTGCATATATCACGAGCCCACTATTTTGTAATCAGTCTGTGCATATATCACAGAGCCCACTATTTTGTAATCAGTCTGTGCATATATCACAGAGCCCACTATTTTGTAATCATCTGTGCATATATCACAGAGCCCACTATTTTGTAATCAGTCTGTGCATATATCACAGAGCCCACTATTTTGTAATCATCTGTGCATATATCACAGAGCCCACTATTTTGTAATCAGTCTGTGCATATATCACAGAGCCCACTATTTTGTAATCAGTCTGTGCATATATCACAGAGCCCACTATTTTGTAATCATCTGTGCATATATCACAGAGCCCACTATTTTTAATCAGTCTGTGCATATATCACAGAGCCCACTATTTTGTAATCAGTCTGTGCATATATCAGAGCCCACTTTTTGTAATCAGTCTGTGCATATATCACAGAGCCCACTATTTTGTAATCAGTCTGTGCATATATCACGAGCCCACTATTTTGTAATCAGTCTGTGCATATATCACGAGCCCACTTTTTTGTAATCAGTCTGTGCATATATCACGGAGCCCACTATTTTGTAATCAGTCTGTGCATATATCACGGAGCCCACTATTTTGTAATCAGTCTGTGCATATATCACGGAGCCCACTATTTTGTAATCAGTCTGTGCATATATCACAGAGCCCACTATTTTGTAATCAGTCTGTGCTATATCACGAGCCCACTATTTTGTAATCAGTCTGTGCATATATCAGAGCCCACTATTTTGTAATCAGTCTGTGCATATATCACGGAGCCCACTATTTTGTAATCAGTCTGTGCATATATCACGGAGCCCACTATTTTGTAATCAGTCTGTGCATATATCACGGAGCCCACTATTTTGTAATCAGTCTGTGCATATATCACGAGCCCACTATTTTGTAATCAGTCTGTGCATATATCACGAGCCCACTATTTTGTAATCAGTCTGTGCATATATCACGAGCCCACTATTTTGTAATCAGTCTGTGCATATATCACGAGCCCACTATTTTGTAATCAGTCTGTGCATATATCACGAGCCCACTATTTTGTAATCAGTCTGTGCATATATCACAGAGCCCACTATTTTGTAATCAGTCTGTGCATATATCACGAGCCCACTATTTTGTAATCATCTGTGCATATATCACGAGCCCACTATTTTGTAATCAGTCTGTGCATATATCACAGAGCCCACTATTTTGTAATCAGTCTGTGCATATATCAAGAGCCCACTATTTTGTAATCAGTCTGTGCATATATCACAGAGCCCACTATTTTGTAATCAGTCTGTGCATATATCACAGAGCCCACTATTTTGTAATCAGTCTGTGCATATATCACAGAGCCCACTATTTTGTAATCAGTCTGTGCATATATACAGAGCCCACTATTTTGTAATCAGTCTGTGCATATATCACAGAGCCCACTATTTTGTAATCAGTCTGTGCATATATCACAGAGCCCACTATTTTGTAATCAGTCTGTGCATATATCAAGAGCCCACTATTTTGTAATCAGTCTGTGCATATATCACGAGCCCACTATTTTGTAATCAGTCTGTGCATATATCACGGAGCCCACTATTTTGTAATCAGTCTGTGCATATATCACGGAGCCCACTATTTTGTAATCAGTCTGTGCATATATCACGGAGCCCACTATTTTGTAATCAGTCTGTGCATATATCACGGAGCCCACTATTTTGTAATCAGTCTGTGCATATATCACGGAGCCCACTATTTTGTAATCAGTCTGTGCATATATCACGGAGCCCCTATTTTGTAATCAGTCTGTGCATATATCACGGAGCCCACTATTTTGTAATCAGTCTGTGCATATATCACGAGCCCATTTTTGTAATCAGTCTGTGCATATATCACGAGCCCCTATTTTGTAATCAGTCTGTGCATATATCACGAGCCCACTATTTTGTAATCAGTCTGTGCATATATCACGAGCCCACTATTTTGTAATCAGTCTGTGCATATATCACGAGCCCACTATTTTGTAATCAGTCTGTGCATATATCACAGAGCCCACTATTTTGTAATCAGTCTGTGCATATATCACAGAGCCCACTATTTTGTAATCAGTCTGTGCATATATCACGAGCCCACTATTTTGTAATCAGTCTGTGCATATATCACAGAGCCCACTATTTTGTAATCAGTCTGTGCATATATCACAGAGCCCACTATTTTGTAATCAGTCTGTGCATATATCACAGAGCCCACTATTTTGTAATCAGTCTGTGCATATATCACAGAGCCCACTATTTTGTAATCAGTCTGTGCATATATCACAGAGCCCACTATTTTGTAATCAGTCTGTGCATATATCACAGAGCCCACTATTTTGTAATCAGTCTGTGCATATATCACAGAGCCCACTATTTTGTAATCAGTCTGTGCATATATCACAGAGCCCACTATTTTGTAATCAGTCTGTGCATATATCACGGAGCCCACTATTTTGTAATCAGTCTGTGCATATATCACGAGCCCACTATTTTGTAATCAGTCTGTGCATATATCACGGAGCCCACTATTTTGTAATCAGTCTGTGCAATATCACGGAGCCCACTATTTTGTAATCAGTCTGTGCATATATCACGGAGCCCACTATTTTGTAATCAGTCTGTGCATATATCACGGAGCCCCTATTTTGTAATCAGTCTGTGCATATATCACGGAGCCCACTATTTTGTAATCAGTCTGTGCATATATCACGAGCCCACTATTTTGTAATCAGTCTGTGCATATATCACGAGCCCACTATTTTGTAATCAGTCTGTGCATATATCACGAGCCCACTATTTTGTAATCAGTCTGTGCATATATCACGAGCCCACTATTTTGTAATCAGTCTGTGCATATATCACAGAGCCCACTATTTTGTAATCAGTCTGTGCATATATCACAGAGCCCACTATTTTGTAATCAGTCTGTGCATATATCACGGAGCCCACTATTTTGTAATCAGTCTGTGCATATATCACGGAGCCCACTATTTTGTAATCAGTCTGTGCATATATCACAGAGCCCACTATTTTGTAATCAGTCTGTGCATATATCACGAGCCCACTATTTTGTAATCAGTCTGTGCATATATCACGAGCCCACTATTTTGTAATCAGTCTGTGCATATATCACGAGCCCACTATTTTGTAATCAGTCTGTGCATATATCACAGAGCCCACTATTTTGTAATCAGTCTGTGCATATATCACGGAGCCCACTATTTTGTAATCAGTCTGTGCATATATCACGGAGCCCACTATTTTGTAATCAGTCTGTGCATATATCACAGAGCCCACTATTTTGTAATCAGTCTGTGCATATATCACGAGCCCACTATTTTGTAATCAGTCTGTGCATATATCACGAGCCCACTATTTTGTAATCAGTCTGTGCATATATCACGGAGCCCACTATTTTGTAATCATCTGTGCATATTCACAGAGCCCACTATTTTGTAATCAGTCTGTGCATATATCACAGAGCCCACTATTTTGTAATCAGTCTGTGCATATATCACGGCCCACTATTTTGTAATCATCTGTGCATATATCACAGAGCCCACTATTTTGTAATCAGTCTGTGCATATATCACAGAGCCCACTATTTTGTAATCAGTCTGTGCATATATCACAGAGCCCACTATTTTGTAATCAGTCTGTGCATATATCACAGAGCCCACTATTTTGTAATCAGTCTGTGCATATATCACAGAGCCCCTATTTTGTAATCAGTCTGTGCATATATCACAGAGCCCACTTTTTTAATGTTGTTATATCACAAATATTTTGTAATCAGTCTGTGCATATATCACAGAGCCCACTATTTTGTAATCAGTCTGTGCATATATCAAGAGCCCACTATTTTGTAATCAGTCTGTGCATATATCACAGAGCCCACTATTTTGTAATCAGTCTGTGCATATATCACAGAGCCCACTATTTTGTAATCAGTCTGTGCATATATCACAGAGCCCACTATTTTGTAATCAGTCTGTGCATATATCACAGAGCCCACTATTTTGTAATCAGTCTGTGCATATATCACAGAGCCCACTATTTTGTAATCAGTCTGTGCATATATCAAGGAGCCCACTATTTTGTAATCAGTCTGTGCATATATCACAGAGCCCACTATTTTGTAATCAGTCTGTGCATATATCACGAGCCCACTATTTTGTAATCAGTCTGTGCATATATCACGGAGCCCACTATTTTGTAATCAGTCTGTGCATATATCACAGAGCCCACTATTTTGTAATCAGTCTGTGCATATATCACGAGCCCACTATTTTGTAATCAGTCTGTGCATATATCACGGAGCCCACTATTTTGTAATCAGTCTGTGCATATATCACGGAGCCCACTATTTTGTAATCAGTCTGTGCATATATCACGAGCCCACTATTTTGTAATCAGTCTGTGCTATATCACGAGCCCACTATTTTGTAATCAGTCTGTGCTATATCACAGAGCCCACTATTTTGTAATCAGTCTGTGCTAATCACGGAGCCCACTATTTTGTAATCAGTCTGTGCATATATCACGGAGCCCACTATTTTGTAATCAGTCTGTGCATATATCACGGGCCCACTATTTTGTAATCAGTCTGTGCATATATCACGAGCCCACTATTTTGTAATCAGTCTGTGCATATATCACGAGCCCACTATTTTGTAATCAGTCTGTGCATATATCACAGAGCCCACTATTTTGTAATCAGTCTGTGCATATATCACAGAGCCCACTATTTTGTAATCAGTCTGTGCATATATCACGGAGCCCACTATTTTGTAATCAGTCTGTGCATATATCACGAGCCCACTATTTTGTAATCAGTCTGTGCATATATCACGAGCCCACTATTTTGTAATCAGTCTGTGCATATTCACAGAGCCCACTATTTTGTAATCATCTGTGCATATATCACAGAGCCCACTATTTTGTAATCAGTCTGTGCATATATCACAGAGCCCACTATTTTGTAATCATCTGTGCATATATCACAGAGCCCACTATTTTGTAATCAGTCTGTGCATATATCACAGAGCCCACTATTTTGTAATCAGTCTGTGCATATATCACAGAGCCCACTATTTTGTAATCATTCTGTGCATATATCACAGAGCCCACTATTTTTTAATCAGTCTGTGCATATATCACAGAGCCCACTATTTTGTAATCAGTCTGTGCATATATCACAGAGCCCACTATTTTGTAATCAGTCTGTGCATATATCACAGAGCCCACTATTTTGTAATCAGTCTGTGCATATATCACAGAGCCCACTATTTTGTAATCAGTCTGTGCATATATCACAGAGCCCACTATTTTTAATCATTCTGTGCATATATCACAGAGCCCACTATTTTGTAATCAGTCTGTGCATATATCACAGAGCCCACTATTTTGTAATCAGTCTGTGCATATATCACAGAGCCCACTATTTTGTAATCAGTCTGTGCATATATCACAGAGCCCACTATTTTGTAATCAGTCTGTGCATATATCACAGAGCCCACTATTTTGTAATCAGTCTGCGCATATATTACAGAGCCCACTATTTTCAACCGTCCCTGAGCCATGCCATTTAGATGTTTATTTAATTTTCCTATTATCAATTTTTTTAAAAAATGATTGACACTCTATGAATTAAGATTTTCTCTTTTCTCTAAATTTAACTGTTTTTTTTTTAAAAATGTCAATAATGACTTATATGCTACTTGAGTTATCATTTGGCTGTTTTCCAGTTTACCCTATGTGTAGAGGGTCAGGCTAGCTCAGTGGTTTTTGCTCGCCTCTGATCTGATAGGACCGGGGTTCGATCCCCACCTGGACCTCGATTTATTAAACTGTCGATCCCGAGCCTGTACTATGTCAGGTACTCGTTAAAGATCCTTACTTTAAATACACTTGAGTTAGACAAAATTTAGGACTCCCACTGTAGAATCAATCTTCATTGTGTGGTATCACAAAGGGCCAATGCTCGGTCTACGTGTGTTCCCTTGTGGAACTGCCACTGCAACCTAACCTAACCTAACCTAACCTTACCCTAAGTGTACGCAAAGTTTCACTGAAAGGACTATATTACCAATTTCTATAATCATAATACCAAATAGTGGCTCCATACAGTTTTTACATTGAATTAGTATATTTGGCAGGTTATATTAAATGAAAACGTTATTATAGTCGTAGAGAAATATCATACTAGGTATCTAAGTGGTCGGTACTTATTGTTAACAAATCTGATTAATAAATAATATTAATAATAAATTTAATTTTTTTTTGTCCTTGGTTCTATCAATAATAATAATATTATTTGCATAATGTTTTCAAACTGATTAAATAAACATCATTAATGTGAACAAACTTGTTTGCATAAAAGATATAAAAATATTTTGCAAGCAAAACTATAAATTGAACTGGACTACTCTATCTGGATGTATACTAGTTTGATCTAATAAGATTTACTGCTTTTTCAACAGGTGAAGGGATTACTTACAAGTTGTCAAACAACTTCCATAATAGTTGTTTTAAAAATAGGAGAAAGTTTTTCTTTTGATTTAGCACAACTAAGACGGTGGTCCTTAAGAAGCTACTGCCGGAAACGATGTAAAACTTTTAGACTTCAAGGTTGAAGGCATAAAAAATTCATTTGTTTTTAATTTGTTCTAAACACCCTTCATCTTTATCGAATTAGAAGACTTTAACAAATTGAAATTGCTTATGCTTCTAATTATTATATGCTGTTATAATCTTCCAATTTTCTCTAATCTCTCTAATGTATGCAAGGACAAATATTCTTTATGAAATTTAATAAGAATATTTGATAATCTTTACATAAAAAAAAAATCTGGAGTGGCCTACACTCTACTTTACTATAAGTAACTTAATGTCAAATTTCTTGAGTATATAAAACATAACGTCTCATTTAAGCATAACGTAAACATCTAAATGGGATATAATTATTAGCCTGTCATTCCTGAGGTAGTACAGATAGTGATTGAAGGACATATCAATTTATAAGCTTATTTTTGTACATCACAAATAATTTATTATTTGCAAATAATTTCATTAGTATAACTACAGCAGTAATAACATTTTTGAAAAACCAAAGTGAACATTTCTTGAAACGAAATAGTATCCTACAAGAGAACATGGCTATTGTTCAAATAGCCAGTAGATTTCTTACATCGTTTACTTGACATCCTTCTACATTGAATATTAATGTAAAATTTTCAAATTTGAAACAGTAAAATACTCTTTTTTTCTCTGAAAAACTTCTTAAACAGCGAAGAAAATGTTGTTTTAAGGTGATTTGTTAATTAAAGATGTACGATAATTACAGTTATTAATCTCTAAACGAAAGATTTATATTTTGAATTATCTTTTACATTTTTGGTTTTTAACAGAATTATTATACTGGGAATTTTATGGCTTCTTGGTATTTAATAAGATCATTTTCCTTCCCCTTTGTCAAATAACATATATACGAATTTTTTTTTAATGAGTGTTATCATTTACCTGCACAATATTATTCCTCTTACATCTCTTATAAGTCAATAATATATTTTCATTTTTCCATTAGAAACATCAATTTTATCTCAGTGGATTCGCTCAAAAAATTTCTAAGTCAATGTAAACAATGTAAAAAAATACAAAAAATTCGACAAGTATAGCAGGTGATCTCTTAGTCTAGGGTAAACAAAGAGTTTTTATATCGTTATTGCTCTTTTCCGTAATTGAAACTTCATGAATTTTTTTTTGTGAATTGCTAATTTTTTGTTCCATGTCTGTTCAAATTTTCATTATTTTTTAACGAGCCGTTTAGCGTCAAAAAATCATTTTCTGAAAACACAAATCGTACTGTAACGCCCCTTTAGCGAAAGTAATTTCAAAAAAAAATATCTCAACTCATTTGCCATATAATGTTCTATTTGTAGGCATAGTTTCATTTTTGTCCGTCAAACAGTATGGCTTGTATCGCTCTCACAAGGTTTGAGATTGAATTATAAGTCAAAATTTTTACATTTTATTGAAAAAAAAATATTTCCTGTTGTGTTAAAATTCTGAATATATTTTTTGTTTGTTGCATTTGTAACTTCAAAGATAATGTCAAAATTTCAAAACTCTAGGGTTATCAGTTTAGGAGAAATAAATGTTTTAAAAAAAACGGTTTTTTGCAAAAAAAGTGATTTTCCCATCATGCATAATTCTTCCCAAACAATAGGGATCTTCGTCTAAATGGGGCCCATTTTTGTGTAAAATATCAACTTGATGCATCAAAGATTCTGGACCGTAGCGTGGTAACAAGTAATGCTAACACACGCACCCACCCACGCACCCACCCACCCACCCACGCACCCACCCACCCACCCACCCACCCACCCACCCACACACACACAGACATCATCGTAAAAACGTCATAAAACGACTTCTGGTACCTCAAAACATGTAATTCCGTCAAAATCTCGAGATCGAATTTTTTCACGATCACTATACTTTACTTATAGTAAAGTAATAATTCGTAATGATTGATAGAGTTTTTATATTCTAGTGCAAATCTCAGAGAAAATATTATTTTTGTTCTCTTTTCTCATCCTTCTTAATTTCTCACTCTCTTTCTTTCTGCATGCATATTCACTATTTATTTTATCAGTGTTCGGCCCAGCGTTAAACACAACTAAATAAAACACTTTTAAGGCAACATTACGTCTATTGGAAAGTGTTTAACGCGGGGCAGAACATAGATAACAAAAGAGAGTATAAAACATATGAGGTCCAGACAAGGAAACAATAGATATTTACACATACACACACACACACACACACACACACACACACACACATATATATATATATATTTGTGTGTGTGTGTGTGTGTGTGTGTGTGTGTGTGTGTGTATGAAGAGTTTCGCTGGAAGACAGGGCGGCAACTCTTATATTCTATCATCTTCATCATCTTCACTTCATGATGAAGATGATCGTCGAAATTAAAAAATGAGTTATTTCTTTGTTTATCTGTGTGCTACCTTCGTTTTAATTCGTTTTTATATATACTTATCATATATAAAGGCAACGAACTATCTGAGTTCTTTTTGTGAGCTTTCGGTCGAACGTGTGCCATTAAGGAGCTTTAAAGGGAATACTGACGGCAGGTGTGGCTCTGAGGTGAAGTTGAGGTGAAGGAAAGTCGAAATAAATAGTGAAGGATGCTACGTCAGTAAAACCCATTTAAAAACAGGCTAGTTGGCATCTAGACCTCATTTGAAGGACTCCAGCACAGCGGAACCTACAATAACCTCCCAGCACCAGCATCACTCACATCTTGTGGCTACATAGTCTAGTATCCGCTTGTATGATCCCTCCTACGGTTGTATTCTTCATTCTTAGAATATTAAACAATTGATGTCTGAGAATTAAGGGAGAGCTTTTCGTTTTGTTAAAAAGAACTTCTAAAATCCTGAGACATTGAGGGTCAACCTGTAGCTGACGAACTTTTTTTCTTTCGATTAAATTTTTCTGTGCTAGACAATTTTCCTGCTCTCCTTCATGGTTTGATGCTACTCTATTCGATACATGAAGAGTAAGAAGCCTCGACAACTTCATACTTGTTATGCGATACATATGGAAGCAGCCATATGTAGCACATTTCCCTGAGTTACAAATATACTCACTTACCAGCCTACTACTGTAATTCCAAGGTGACACATAATCTATTTTGATGTCATCAAAAGAAGAAGAGATCTAATTAAGTAAACATCAAGAAATGCTTTGTATTGTGGGCTACTTTTAATGTTTTAAGATATCTACACTATATGTTTGTTAAATCATACTATTATGATATAGTATAGTTTAAATTCCAAACTAGGTCGACATGCCACAACCATCATATACCTACTTTACTAAGTACTAAGTTAGTTAAGTATGCTATTAAGTTTCTCAAACTGTTGCTAAAACTAAAATTGAAAAGTTATTGCCGTGTGAGTTGAAGATGGCATGAGGCAATTAGCCGAGTAGGATTTTGTGACAGAGGGAAAGTTAATTTGGTTGAATGGGACTAAATATCAGACGCATGCTAATGAAAGCGGGGGTGGAGGAATTAGAGGGATCAGCCGAGGACCGATTACAGACCGGAATGCTCTGTGGCCGGGCTTGAGGAACCAGTGCCCATCACCCACATTTCACAGAAACCACTTAGCATTTCATTACTTATACACAGTTATGTCCAGTTTGCTACTAGATCAAGAAATTATTAAGAGATCCTACTCTTCATTAAAATTTAGTACACAAACATCTTGAATCACTATGGAGAGTTGATATCTCATATTCATCGCATAAATATTATAGAAATTGTGTGATAAATATGGTGTCACATTTATGACGTAAATATGGATATATTTTAAAGTTCTATTATTACTAAATGTAAATGTAAAATTAAATTTAAATAAAATTTAAATAGTTTAAAATGAATAATTCTCGTTGAACAAATGGATATATTTTTCCGAACAGCTCCCATTTCGCTGAAAACATTTGAGCGCGCAGTGGCAACTAAGAAAAAAATAGAACCAAACATAAAACAATAAAGGTATTATTTAATATTATAATAAGGGTGTTATTATTAATAAAAATTAAATAATAACTTTTCGCTTTGTTATAAAAAAAAAATTATTGAAGGGTTCTGACAGATTCAAACGAATTGAAGTCCTCTAAGTACAGTTTTGAACTTTCTTTAATTATGTTTGCAGGTGGGTGGGAGTGTATATAAACGATTGAACACGCTACCCCTCTCATCATTTGAGAGACAAGTTGAATTTGACCGGAAGTTTGGTCTTATGCCAGAAGAATATTGTTTGGAGAAAGCAACTTATTGTCCATTATGTATTTTATACCCAACTTCTTTTCCTTAACTAATTGTTGCTAATTTTAGAAAATTTAAATTCTGCAGTTCTTACAAAACTAATAAAACAAATAATCCACAAAATTAATGGAAAATATATCTGAAATTTTTAATAACCAAACATGTAATATAAGTAGAAAAATATGGAATTGTTGACTTAGAATTGAAACCAAAGATACGATGTTGGTCACTCCGTTTTGAGAAGCATAATGCAATGAAACACTGAAGTAAATCTTTATGGGAAAATAACCTGTTGTCTTTCATTGCAGCAAAATTGCTTCAATTGAATGAGGTGCTATAATTCAATTTGTTAAGTTTGAAATAATTTTCTCGCAAAACTCTTGATTGCAGAATATTAAAAATGTGTATAGAAAATTTACCTAAAATTATTATGTCTTTCTTCTGCTTGTAAAAAGTATTTACACAAGATTACAATTATTTTTAATTAAAAATTTTAATAAACTTTCACTCAAAAAGACTTATTATATATCAATGAAATCAATGAAATGATCGTTCCATCACTAATAAAAACTTTAAATAACTCTACACAACTGTAAATTGAGCTAATAAACTGCAGGTCAAAAGTGATATTGAATCTAGAAAAAAGAATGTTTATTGTGTCGGACGCTTCTATTGGAGGATGTGTATCGCACTCCTGAAATGAGTAATACATTTCTGGAGAAAAGCAATCATTTCTCTAAATTGTTTTCTGTGCTGATTTATATTCATGGTTATTGTTATCTTTTTACATAATTATAACATTGATCATACACTGCAAAAGAAAATAGCTCCAACTGTAATATATTGATGCTAGCAATTGATATTAGTATGAAGGCTTTAAGATAGAGTAAGAGGTGTATTATTTCCAGGGAAACGGTCAGTTTATCGCTACCTGAGGCGGTCTTGAGTAGATGGTGACCATTAGAAGAGCCCACGCCAAGTCCGCAGGCGGCCATGGGCTTGTAGAACCACTAATATTGTTAATGGTATCCAGTCAGCGGGCGTCACACTCCCCATGCAAAACTTACTTTTCTATTATACCAACTCACGACTATTCATCCAAAACCATATGTCATCAGTATCCCATCCACCACAATCATTTCCATTTCGAATCTGTTGTTTTAAACTTCATAAATGTTACCAAAATCAGATGATTTGTTTTTCTTCATTAATATGAAATACTAGACTACCCGTGACCCTTTGTGTCACTCAGAAATTAATAGCAAGAGGTATTGAAATTAATTCGCTGAACATGATTGACAGGGATAATTTTAATTGTTTTTTCTGGTTATTTAGGCATGGAAACAGACTGTTATATGGCCCAAGCTTTTGATTCAAGCTTTTAACATGATTCAAGATATATGTACCCAATAAGTATATTTAACAAAATAAAAATAAATTAAAGGAAAAAAAAAATCATTTATTTTATCATACGAATGAATAAAACATCGATTCAAGTTACATATACAATGAAATGTATTTAAAACAAACAAAACTTGTAAATTGAATTATTAAATTTATTTACCTAACATAAAATAAAATTAATGAAAGGAATGTGTTTTATAATATTTCCTCAGACATTCGTATTTTATCTGACATTTGTGTTCAAGTTTGTTTAAAAAATTATTCAATTTTAACCTCTAATGTAGTAGTTTATTATATATTTGTTGCATTTATTTATAATACATTTGCTCTACTGTCATCAGCGAGCACGCAAGCCTCTGGGCTACTCTGGCTCCATGCCTTAATTTTATTACCGGTGTTTATATTTCGCAAATTTTAAATTAATTTTTTTGTTACATTTATATGTAATACATTTTCACTACTATCATCGACGAGCACGCAAGCGACTGGCTACCCTAGATTAATGCCTTTATTTATTACCATTGTATAAATATTATTAAAATTTTAAAATCAAAAATATTTTTCTTTTTTTTTTAATACATTTGTGCTACTGTCATCGGCGAGTACGCAAGACACTTGCTACTCTGGCTCCAGTTTGAGGAATATAGTGATAATTTCTTAAATTTAACATTATTCAGGTAATAAATAATATATATTTAATTTCAGGTCTTTATATCGACGGAAAATGGGTAAACAAACAAACAAATAAACAAATTCACGACCTTTATGTATAGAGATTAAATTATTATTTACTTCCATCTTATACGGCGAATTATGCAAGCAGAAAATTTGGATAATAAGCACACCAATTAGTTATTTAGTGAATTAGCTTAGCTGTTGTTAAATTTTTCATTTTGTTATTAATTTTTATTTTCATTTTTCTATACCTGTTAGTTAAAATCTTTTCAATGGTCACATTTATAGACTTTTGAAATGATTTTAGTTATGAAGAAGTCATATTCCGAGTTGATTCAACATCGAAAGTCCTATATTTTGCTGAACAAAAATTTTTAGCTAACAAATTTATAACAAGAAGCTACCATTGTGCAGGATACCTTATTCTTCTCCAATCCATTCATCTGCACGATTTTCTACATTATATAATGTAGGTACTGGCCAAGATTAAACAAATTCGATTTTCTGTGTTAATGGCAAGAATTTTTCTACCCATTGGTTGTGTGTATAACAGACGCAAGTTTAATGTAGCTCAAGTATAGTAACTATAATTATAATAATGATTTTCAGGTGCTGGTAAAATTCTTTGCACCTACTATTTGATTTTTTGTTATTATTAAACTGTTTGTTGCCATAATTACATGTTTTGGTAGAATTAATGGTGATTACCTAAACACAACAGAAAGAGAGTTTTGTTATCCTGTGCCTAATAAATTTAAATCTTGATACTAACACGATGTAAATCAGACAAGGTTGATGTTTCTTACAGACAGCCCTTTCACTATATCTCCATATTTATCAGGTTTTCCCGACCTTAAAGCAATGTCAGTAATTTGTTTAAAGCTTAAACTGTTATAAACTTGCGACCATGGGTTAAAATGTGTAGACTGAAGTACTTCTTCCATGGACTCGGCTTTATTCTAGAAAGAGGAGGTATTATTTTCTAATCGTTACTTTTTGACAGACTTCGACTTGTCTTTATGCGTGATATTAGGGTAAAAATATATTCAGCGATTATATGGCGAGAAAAAGTGGTCAGGATTATTCCCGGATCTTGTTAGGGAGGATGCCTGAGACAAGAGTGATGCTATACAGATAATCGTAGCCTACTTCATGTGTTAGGTGGAAGGTTAAAGTACATTATCTATTATACAAGTTACCTAAAGTAACTAATTACCTATTGCACTTTACCTGAAGTATTGTAAATACTTATAAGTGTAATTGTAAGTATTGTACTTTACCTTAAGTAGTGACTTATAGAAATAAGAAAAATTTGTGGAATAAATGTGAACCATTAACCCTGTCAAATATCTGAGAATATGGCTGAACATAACTAATGTTCCATATTGACAGTTTATTTCACAGTCCATGAACCAAGGGGAAACAGGGTTTTCAAGCCCAAATTACTGTTCATTTCAGATTTACAATCTGCGAAAATTAAAAATAGTGTATCAATATTCTGCCGTTTCAATAAAAATTAAAATCAATGTGACCTTAAAATAAATGAAGTAGTTTATTTGAAGTGTGAAGATAGCTAAATTGACAGAGGTACATCAGGAGTAAGGGGGAGGCGTCATGTCAGTCTGGGCCAGGAGCCGTTATTGCGGCCAGAGGTGGCGCTGTAATGACTGCCACTGCTTATGTAATTAATTAGAGTTAGCAGAGGCCAGCGGTGTTCTCTTACTAGCACAATACATGGTCCCATTTAGCTCATGAATATTTTGCAGGAATACTCTGTTGCTTATCAGTTAACACTAACTAAGCTGGTTTCAAAATACCCAACCAACTCGTCGCATTAATTCCGTCATTTAAAAACTGTGCGAGTCGAATCACCTTCAATTACGTGAACAAACCCTTATTTTAACTGCACCAGGCAATTATCTGAAAAGTTTTTTTGTTAAGATTAAACATCCCTCTATTCCTTCCATTTTGCTGAGAACACATCTCATTTAAATTTCTCTCTTCATTTCCTATAGATTACCATTTTTTTTTATAACTTATATTATGCAAGGGTGCTGTGATTATTATTAAAACTGCTGCTCTTATCTATGAACCTGTATTTGTTTAAGACGTACTCATAATGTTATGCCTTCCTTCACAGCAACTGTACGATAGGTATCGTAATATTATACTGTATTCACGATACTCATACTGATTTCTCAAAATCCATGTCTGATGTCCAGAGATGAATTGCGTGCGTGTGTGTGTGTGTGTGTGTGTGTGTGTGAGAGAGAGAGAGAGAGAGAGAGAGATTTATGTGTGAGTAACTGAGAAAGAAAGCGAGTGTGTTTGCATTTTATAGATAGTTAAGTGTGTATATAATATTAGGTCCCAAATATTATATTTATAATGTAAACTATATATATATATATATATATATATATATATATATATATATATATATATAAGATTTCACATAAACACGTGAAACAACAATCAATGATCAAACCACAATAGGAAATGGGAAAACAAGACTAAGATCTTTCAACCGTAAGAAGCGGTCTTCGTCAGAGTCAAAAACCCAACTGAACACTAGATGCAGAAAACATCTGGTGAGGAGTTGAGAAGAGTGTACTCCTTTCTTACTATACTCCTTTGTTTCCCCAAACATCCCTTTCTGGACATTAGTCCTTTCCTGTGCTTTCACCCTTTAAAATACCACTCTTCCCTCCCACTCTTCTCAACTCCTCACCAGATGTTTTCTGCATATAGTGTTCAGTTGGGTTTTTGACTCTGACGAAGACCGCTTGTTACGGTTGAAAGATCTTAGTCTTGTTTTCCCATTTTTTATTGTGGTTTGATCATATATATATATATATATATATATATATATATATATATATATATATATATATGCAATATAAACACGTTTACATTGTTATGTTGACATCTTTTTTTACCCTCTCTATTACCTGGAAAAAACACTCTAAACTGCACGATGTTTTTGTGGTTTTTAATATTTTCAAACTGTTTACTAACTCATTATTTCTTTTTTTCTTTATATATATACCATGATAAACGAAAAACGGTTTGGCAGGACAGATAACACATAAAATAAACTGTGGCACGTAGACTGAAACAACAAAGTCTTTGTTAAGTTTCAGTCTATGTGTCACAGTTTATTTTAAGGGTTATATATACATATTTTTCTCTAAATATGTTTAATTTAATTTGACAATCATAAATCATGTTTTTCCTTAAATCAGGACTAATATAATTTGATTTTTTATTTAAAATTTTTCTATGAAGAGAGCATCCTGAAATAAACAATGAATTTCCTTCCTTTTATGTAAGGTCTAACTAAACTAACTAACTAAAACATAAAGTTTTTTCTGTCCCTTCCTATAGCATCTATTTGTTATAATCTTTTTAAGTGTTGGTCTACTTACTTTATACAAATGTTAATGTTAATTGAATAAACATGGTTTATGAAGTTGTTTAATCAGTTTATATAAACTCGTTTAGTTAGTTTCATATCAAATTCGATCATTCAATATTCACCTTATTAACGAAGGTAAAAATATTACAGTCGCAAGTTAATTATTAATAAGTTTTAAGATTAAATTCCTTTTCACTATTGTCTCAGTTAATAATTTGTTTACTTTTTTGAATGTGAATCAAGAGATAGAAATAGAGGTCTATCTCTGTCCTATTAATCTCGTTAAGCTTTTTGAATTAGGTTGATCTATTTTTTTAAAATAATTTTGAAAACAAGAAGTTAGATATGCTATTGGTAATGTCTTTTTTCTGTATTAAGTAACCTTTATATAGAATTTTTGACTGTAAGTTTGTGAAATATATTTACCCAAAAGGGCATAATCGTTTTGTTCTGCTGATGATGTTCTTTAATTTTGTGAAAGCAGAAAATGTAAACAATTTTTATTTTCAATAAGTTATCTTGTTTTAAGAATAGAGTTCACCATTAAAACTTAAACTTATAGAACATCCCTTTCTTTTTTGGTGTTTTGTTAAAGAAGAATGGCAGTAAGTTGGAATTTGGTGTTTATGGAAAGTCAAGCCATGCGGCTAATTATATTCATTACTTCTCTTCTCATTCTATTTGAATAAAAAGTTCTATTTTCAGGAGAAAATCGAAACTGTATATTTTATTTGTGTAAAGTTAAAATATTCAAGAGATTTTATGGAGAATTTTAATTAACAAGATTAGAGAAAATCTTAATGAAATACGGGAGAATTGTCATAAATGGCAATAAATTACTTCTTTTACTTTTTCGTAATTAATTTTTGGGATTCAAGCATTGTTGAAGAAGTTTGTTACCACTAATGTGTTTGAAATTGTCTTCTAAAACGCCGCTTGATAATTCATGCATGAGTAGTAATGATTGCATTTATGAAATTTCTTACACTAATAGCAACGTCAGCATATTGGAAAAGAGGTAAAAGGTTTAAATAAGAATTTAACATCTTTCTGATGTTAAATATTATTATAGTTATTGCTGTGTTTAGTATTACCTGTGGTTACCTATAGTATTTACCTATAATTATTAAATTGCCTGTAAAGTTTCAAAAATTGCGAACTGATAAGGAGCTTGGTAGAGGAGACCTAGTCTCTACAGTATGGCTACCTCCGTTATGTAAACTGTGTGCAAAGCCTTCAATAAACGATTCTTTCATTCATTTCATTGAAAAAAGAACTTTTTATATTCGATATTTGAACGATAATTAAAATTTCATATAAATCACCGTAAATACTGGGAAATAGAGTAGATCATTATACGGCACATTGCGAGTGCTATATTATGGCAGAAAAATAATGAGAAACACTATATAAATTAGAACGAAGCTAAAATGATCACGTACAAAAAATTGATTTTGAAGCAAAGTTTGTATAGTATTGGTAATAAATCAGTGAATATTTTAAACATTCAGAGTGGACTGTATAAATTAGACATTCGAATAACACATAGCAATGCTGTTTGTTGTACAGTTAATATCAACATCATCAACGATTTTTGATTAGGTTAGGTTAGGTTGCAGTGGTAGTCCCTCAAGAGAACACACATAGGCTGAGCATTGACCCTTGTGATACCGCACAATGAAGATTTATTCTACAGTGAGAGTCCTAAATTTGGCCTAACTCAAGTGCATTTAGAGTAGGGATCTTTAACGAGTATCTGACATCGTACAAGCTTGGGACCGACGGTTTAAAGACCTTCTCCGAGGGACGATGCGCTCAGATTTATTCACCTCCCGCATGAATAAATCGAGGACCAGGTGGGGATAGAATCCCAGTCCTATCAGTTCACAGGTGAGTATGTTAACCACTGAGCTAACCAGGCCCCGATTTTTAATTAAAATTGCAGTGCATCTGGCTTCTAAGGGTCATTTAATGTAAATAGATTGCAATACATAGAATTATTCTTGAGAGTCAAAAGTTTAAGAAAACTACTCTGTAATCTTGATAAACAAACATTTAAACTTTTTTTTTTCGCATTGATATATATATATATATATATATATATTGACTAAAACCGAAAATATTTTTTTTCTTCATTTACCAGCTGGATAAATGCACAGTAATAGAAGCACTCAGGTGAACATTTCGGAATCTCGTTTTAAACAGAAAAAACGTGGTTTTGATCTTCTAAGTGTATATCGTAAAAACGAAAGGAGTTCCAATCTCCATATTTCATATTTAAGTTTCTGCTATTCCTGAGATAGATCAGCAGGTTCAGTATATCACTTGTTATAAGGGTACTTTGTACAATAAAAAATAGGTTTTGTTTTTTTGTTAAAAATCAGATCAAAATTGTTTAAATAAAATCACTAGCCTCCTCTGAACCCGAGCAGTTAAATAAGAAACCCGTTTAATCTCAGCTGGGAGCATCGTACTATCTGACATCTGTCTGTAGGAGAAGTGATAACTCACCTCTTCTTGCCTCCAGGTAACATATCCTATCACGTCCGATTACAAAGGAACCTCTTGAGAGGTATGTGAATCTTCAAAACCTAGTTTGGGCCTCCAACTAGGTGTCGACGTCCAACAATATTCAGGATCAGGTAGTCCGACAAATCGGCCATAAAAGTTCTACAAAGGCCCAGTAATCAAAAAGAACTCAAAGTGGAAGGACTGACTTATCGTGTAACTGACAAAAACGTAGGAACACTTCCACATTTGCTACAAGAGGCTGTATAGGAAGCCGGAACGTATTTCCAGGTAAAACTAGATCTGGAGAGGTGGGAGTCTGTACATCAGCCTTTCATCTATCTGTAGTGTTTAAACAGACCTGTAAATCAAGAAGGATTTTAGGCTGCATTAAAATACCTCAAAAACAGAAACCAATAAACAATTACCATATAAAAATATAAAAACCACCTGAAATTATTAAAAAAATCATCAGAAACTACTAAAATAAATTATTCAATGAATTATTAAAAAGATACATTCAACAAATTATTATAATTCCTAAAGGTGTTCATTTAAACAGATATCAGATTTCAAGGAAAACTATAATGTATATGTGATCAAATGTTTAAATATAAGTTTTAAATGGAGTGATGAACACAAAGTTGTTGTAACATTCCGGAAACTAACAATCTTGAGAAAAATACACGTATATTTCTAGTGTTAAGATCAGCTTTGAAACTGGACTATGTAGGGGGAGTAGCCTTGCTGTGACGACCAGCTGTAGGGTTCATCAGTAAAACTCTGAGTCAGAAGGAATAAGTGTCTTAAGTCTTCTTCAACCAACAAGAGCCCTCTTAAATGCCTCAGACATGCCTTCTTAATTTAATAATTATTGTACTAAACACCGTAAATTTAAGTATTGTTAATGTAATACTTTTGAGAGTTGTCTAGTTACGGTATTCTTTTCTTTGCGTTTTCTATAAATTTGGGTATAAGGTGTCAATGCTGAATGCAGATCTCTACAACTTTGTCCATCAATGCATTGTTTCTTCAAATTTTTTAAAGTTTAAAAAATTTCAGCAAACTCGTTTTAAGTGATTTCCCTGCTCAAAATGAAGTGGCTGTGTCATCGTCAGATTTTCTTCTTCTCTCTGTAAATCGATATTCAGATCAGATTTCAGAAACTAATTTACGTGTTTTTTTAACTAAATTTTGAAAAGCAATACTTTGTTCTACAGTTGTCATTTCATAAAAAATACTCAATCTGTAGGATAAACTTGCTTAAGTTTTTAGAGCAGTGAGGATGTGACCCCAGTCAGATCTCATGTTCTTCTCAGTAACTTCGATTCACTAATGAGGAATAGTTTTAATATTTGTATGTTTTAAATGATCTTTGGAGGTAGTACACTATTACTTATATAACTATTATACTCTTATCCATAGGAGGTAGAATAGATGCAATATTTGGTGGTAAAAAAACAGCTTTGACAAGTTTATTTAAATCACTGAGAATTTTTGGATGTTCTGGTGGGTTATCTGAACTAAAAGTACTTCAAAGGTAAGATTGTTATCTTTACAGCATTTTAACTGTGTAAGGTAAAAATACTTGCTAAACCAATCCTTGAAAAGTATCTTCCTGACACTGCCTTTTTATTTGCTTTTCAAATTATCTGCAAGTTTCTTTCATCTAAACTCTACATAGCATGTGGGTTTTGTGACCGGTAGACTAACATTGGTTTTATCTTAAATCACCCTTGACATTACCTCTAACAAAAGGGTTAGTCTATCTTTTGACAACTTTATTTTCAGGTTTTGGGACTTTTATTTTCTAGTTAATAATGTTTAGAAGGCATTTTCAGTTTATCAAAAAAGGTACCGTTTTGTTAACATTTAGTTTATTGATACGAATAATCACCTTATTCTACATTTTTTCTGAGACTTTCAGGAAATTTCTTGCCTCCTCCATTTGCAATTGCTTGCCTTCCCTTCTACAGTTATGAGTACATTATGTAAATTACATTGCTTTCACTCAGCTTTTACTATCGTATTTTCCCTCTTTTTTTCTTTAATAAATGAAATAATGTCAACGCCTTGCCTTTACTTATAGCTGTACTAATGGGAATTCTTCTTTAATTTAGTTTTCAAATCAACTTTCTAATATTCTTTCTAATTTAATCACTAAACAACATCTATTTCGCATATCCTGCCACGACATTGTATTGAGAACAGTCTTGCTTAGCTCTTTACATTTATCTGATTTTAATGTAATTGTAATAACCGTTGAATCATATAAACAAAGGTAACTTGCAATTTTTGAATTTATTTGTTCTTGCTCTCCATGTTCTATAATTTTAAGATTTTCTTTCAACATAATAACATTGATAAACTTTTTACTTCTACAATACTGCCTGCCACTATTTTGTTTGGTCATTTTAAGTAAAAAAATATTGAACTTCTACAAGTAAGAAGCTAAATTATGAGTTGAGTAAATAATCCAGCACAAACAAGATTGTAGTGGAAGGTAACAAACGTAGGACACAATGAAGTTTGTGTCAATGATGGGGATGAGCCTCAAAATATCCCTCAAGCAGGGTTGTCGTGAATGTTTTTAAACAAATAATAAAAATTATTAGTAGAAAGTTTTATTGTAATATAAAACATTTTTTTATTAAACAAATTAAGATTTGTAACAAGTGGGGGTGGTTAACTAAAAACCTGAATGGCTAAAAGGATTCATTTGTTACAGTCTGCAAATCCAGAAATTAGTCATGTCTGGTAACCTTGTCAGGAGGGTAAGCCAGGGTTGACGGAAGGCAGAAAGGTTACTGTACTTCACCATCAAATTTAATCAGTTTCTCTTAGTGTGTTAATCAAATTCTCACCTGAATTAATCCGTATTCAGCTAAGAAAAAAAAAATAGTGCATTGATGGAATTTGTGTTAACCGGTGTTTTCTAATAACTTCCGGAAAAGTATTTTGTACTTTTCCCTCGTTTTTTTATAGCATTAGTATAAAATCTAAAAACAGTTGGACAACTTTTTTTATACTTTTTTTAGACACATATATAGCTTTGTTTCTTGTATATTACATTAAAATATTACTTATATTAATAGTGTACAAGACTAATCGCATACAAGAATCTGGACTAGTCTTCTCTCAGTGGCACTGTGAGAATACTTTTTGGAAAATTCAAGGATAATCAATTTTATTACCTATGTGACTAGACTTTGTATAATACTCTATGAAACAATGACTACATATTATATCACACAACTCAAAAAAATTAATGATGGTTTTTGCACAAGGAGTCACTCCTGCAGAATATATAATGTTATTGATAGTATAATGTTTATTTGGAATTAATAAGTTAATTTTAAGGTTAAAAGTACATTAAATTCACCAAGTTCACTGTATTATTTTAACTTTTTTAATCTTATTTTTCTCTTAGTTCATTGATTGCTGAGACACTGGGAGCTATATATATAAGTATTGAACAAGTTTTGTTACGTGATATTGCTTCTTTCTTTGAGTTAAATTTTAAAGCTATAGTACAATGATACTGTGACTGCGAATATGTTAAATAAGCAGTATGTATCAATTTGCATCCTCTACATTCCTGTAGAACCAAATGGGTTATGAATTGACGTAAAGTGCATATTTAGTATTCTGATATAGCTAGTAAACTCTACAGTTTTTCAACCGAAGATATTCATATGTCGATTTCAATATGGTTGGATTATTACTGGAATTTGAAATGTGTTTAAATCCTGTTGGATCCCCCCCCCCCCCCCCCCCCAACATGATGAGAAGAAATATTCTGGTAACCTATGATTATGAACCATTGTAAAATCCTAAAATATGTTTTCATGATTACTATTTTTTGCGTATAAAGTGAAATTAAGGTTTGCTAAAATAGTGTATTTAAAAAAATCGATTGATATATGGAAGGCGAGAGTAAAGACGTTTTAGGGCAGGTTGTGGTTGGAAGAGGTAATTATGGTGTTTGAAATGGAAGAAGTTTGCAATTAAGTAGGGTTATAGTCCGTGGAAAGTGGGCAGGTTGATATATTTATTTTTGTTTTAGTGGCGGCACTAATGAATGCTTGGTTGGTTACGAAGTTGCTGACAATGAACGTTGCGAGATGGCTGAATAATTACAAGGCACAGATTAATGCATGAACTGCCCACCATCCACTTATTGTCTCAAGACTGGCGTCATTTCAGTAATAACTGCACATCATTTCAGAAATAACGTACGCACTAAAGACAGACTGTTTCATTCTTTTGTTTACTCTAGTTGCCGCCACTGATTATAAATACCAGATGACAACACTAGTCCTTCTTTTTTTTTTGTCAAAGAACGTTTGTCTCTTGTATATTCATTGTAGCGTCATGCAAACAAGTCCTTTGAGTTCAGTATTAGATTCATTCATATGCAATAGTTAAATTTAAATGAGAACATAGACCAGCACTCCTATACATTTCAAAGAATGAATAGTTTGCAGAAAGCACTGCTTTCTCGAGGGACAGTCGTTAGCTTCCACTCGGTGCTGTCATTGATCTTCCTCATTTTAAACGTCATATATTTACGTTAATTTGAGGTGTATTCAATGGACAGCTCAACCACTAAGCTGCCTACTTTTCTTTCCCATGTTTTAACATGAGGAAAAGTAACCCTCCGAGAACTAAATTTTTGCTAAATATTATTTCAAAAATGTTATTTGTTGAATGATTTTTTGAGAATCACCCATCCCGCTAAATCCAGGCAACATCATGAGTAACTGGACTTAGGGTTTCTCTTAACGGGTAAATCTACAAAAATCCAAACAATTTCTTTTCATCATCAATATAAAATATTACCCAAATAAGAAAATCTGGTATGTGCCCAACACTCTACTTTACTATAATTAACACTAGATTGCCCAAGGAAGTCATTTTGACTGTTTTTCAGTTTCAATTAGAATAACAATTTGTATACACTGACACAGCTTCTTAGAATTTTCCAAGTGAAGTAATTTTTTTATTGTTAATACGTATTAATAACTTGTTTTATGACTGTAAATAATAAAACAATAATAAAAATTAATTTTAAACAAATTTCTTTACACATTAGTTATTCTTTCACAATGAAGTCATTTTGACTCCTTTGGGGCAATATACTCGTAGGTATGCAATAAGTTTCAGTCCTTCTAGTGTTAAAGATAATATCAACTCTTTGAAAATCATTTGAATTTTGGTTTCATTTTAATCCAGCCATCGTGCAGGCGTAATCTCAAACCCTTGGGTAAATACAAAACAAACCCTTATATATTTCCTGATGATGTTCAGACTAAACATGTTGAAACTAATGATTTAAATGAAGTGCTACCTTAAATGAAATCAAAAACCTCAGTGTCAAGAAGAAGTGCTGTGATAACAAAAATCTTTAAAAAAGGAATTTTTCACTAGATATGTTCTTGTTGTTAATAAAACATGTATCCAAGAAGAACTGTTTCCAAAATTCACAAATATATATACTATTTTTTGATACGTTATAGATGTTTGGTCCAGCGTCAAATAATTTTCAAAAAAAAAGGAATCTTTAAAACAACGTTTTGTCTATATTTTTAGACATGTACAGGGCTCAATTAATACTAAATTAATCACAATAATATGAAAAAATGATTGTGTTTATGCAGTTCTGATGATTTCTACAAATTTAGACGATAAGTAGGGTTAAAGGTATGTTTTGAGAATTGTTGACGCTATACAAAACTTTAATGAAACAAAATAGAGTAGATTATTTTGAGGTCGACCTAAGAAAACATTTTGTTTATTAGCATTTTCGAAGTAAATTTGTGGACAAATTTAAATTAAATGCCGTAGATAAAAAAGACAACAACATGTCATGTGGGCGTTGTTAGGCATCAAGAGAGTGAAGTTAGCTGCTCAGATGGCAATTAAAAACTGAAGTCTTCTTCTCAGAAGCATCCTTTCTGCCCCCTTAGAGATAAATATATACTCTTTTCTGAAGAAACTTAAGCGTTAGAGTACCCATTATTTATAAGTCCAATTTCTTGGTGTATTAAGGTCCAGTCACTGCAGTGGGTGAATGCCCTTTTTGTATATGCATTGATGGTAGACTTCCTGTATTTTTCTGGGCAGTCACTTCTTCCGCTCAGGCAAAGTCCGGGGTTCGATGGCTTGCTATATACTTTTGTACTAAAATTAGGTGTTGTTAAATGACGATATCTAAAAACGGCAGCTTGTCCTCTACACTACTTTCTATAGTCAATTTAAGACTAGGGACTTCTTCTAATCGGAAACGTAGCTGTAAGATCTCTTCATTACTATTAGCCAGAATGAAGATATTGTCAATGTATCTCACGTAGATGGTTGGCTTTTGAAACTTCAAAAGCAGTGAAAATCAATACAGAAAAGCGTACAGCCAGCTATGATGTAGATAGACTGCAGATTAGAATCTACTACAAAAGCAAGAAGACCAGCGACCTATTTCCTTTTTAATAAACCTTAAGTCGACACAGAAGACCTTCAAGGCAATCACCTAGTATACCAGTACTCTTGTTCAACAGAGGACTGTGCAACCCTGAATTCTAGGTATATTGGGATGACTGCCACAAAGCTCTCAAGACATCTGATCATAGATCTCTCGTATACTCACAATTAAACGTATTGGGTAATTATTTAATAAAAATTTTAATTCATTAGTGCCGACAATTCAGTTCTCAATAGAACTGAATAGGTTACCTAAAGAGTTACTTTTTAATGTATATAGAAAATCTACTAATGTACTTGCATATGTCCATTTTTATTCTCCCCATCCAAGAAATGTTAAAGGTCCTGTTTTTAGAAATATGTTTTTGAGGCTTCTAAAAGAGTGCTCCCCTGAATTCCTTAATGAAGAGATTAATAACACTAGATCTATTGCACTATAATTAACATACCCTCCTCTTATATCGACTTAGCTTTAAGGTGTGATAGCTTATCTATGATGTAGATAGACTGCCTGCAGATTAGAATCTACTACAAAAGCAAGAAGACCAGCGACCTATTTTCTTTTTAATAAACCTTAAGTCGTCACAGAAGACCTTCAACGCAATCACCTAGTATACCAGTACTCTTGTTCAACAGAGGACTCTGTTTATTTGTGTGCTAAATAAACTCTCTCCAATATTTCAACAGAGACCCGTTCATTGTAAAAATCTATAGTTTTACCGTATCATGAGTTATTTAACCCTCTCCCTGGGCTTTTGCGTAAACTTGATATTAATATGTGTAATTTTTTCTATGCGTAATAACGTAGGAAATATATTAATAAAAAACCTCTCTTAGGGAACTGGAGTCCGGTGTTACTTAGGAATTCCGTGCAAAAATTGCATTAAAATTTATATATGTCAAACTGGTAAATCTTTAGAGACACGTGTAAAACAACACCAATACAACATAAGTAGACAGGAAAAAAGTAGCGCCTTATTCTTGCATATAAATAATCAAAATAATTATATTGATTTGACCAAAGCTAAATTTATGAAAAATCGATGTTGTTAAGAAACTTCTCAAATTTTTTCTGTTTAAATTTAATAGATCTAATATTATAAACATTAGTAACGGGGTTTCCAACTTGACTCAGTCTTGATGAGGGCAATATCCTCATCTAAGAGAGTTGACAGCTGGCTGATGGTTTTTTACGGATTTTTTTCTGTACTCCTTTGTTTACCTTAGCATTTCTCCCTAGACTATTGTCCTTTCCTGCATTTTACAACCTTTAAAATACCTCTTTTCCCTCCCACTCCTGGCACCCCTTACCGTGTTGTTTTTACTTCTTGTGTTTTAGTTTGGTTTTTGACTCTTACGAAGACCGCTTGTTACGGCTGAAAAATCTTAGTATTTTTTTCACAATCGTTATTGTAGTTTGAACATTGATTGTTCTTTCACATGTTTATCGTGAACTGTTATTATTGTTTATTTTTGTGCATTGAATAGTTGTTTTTGCTAGTGGTGACTGTTATTTAGCCTCTGTTGGGTATTAAGATCATTAAAATTGACTTATGTTCATATGTATGTTTGTATAGCCGTCCTTCCAAGTATTACTTCTCTCTAATAGAAAGATTACTGGTACTCAAAGAATGACAGAACATATTTTCGGCCACATACTTATAGATGGCATGAAATGCTAAGAATTTTAGTTCATCCGTTTTTATTTGTAGCCTTCAGAATAGTGTAAATCCCTCGAATTCTTAAAATGTGTTTTTATAAATCTTACCGAAAGTACACACTAAAAAGGAAAAAGTTATTTTTTATAAGTATTGATTCAAAAAACATAACATATAAGTACCGTATATATATATTTTATGATTATGTACCATATGCATTTATGTTTATAATAAAAATAAATAACTATATATTCCATGCACATTAATAATTACTCATATTATTCAACCGAATGAAAGGAGTAGTAAATCTTAATACTAATGTATGCAGTAAATATAATAAAATATACTAAAATAAGCAACAAATACAGTCAATTGTTGGTTCTGTTATGAGAGAAGTCATTTCTGTTTTTAAAGTCATATTGCCTTTTCCTTCTGCCTAAAAATCTTGAATTCTTTACCACAGAATAGTTACTTAAGCCATGAGAAAAATTATAATATTATTTATTTTAGTGTAAATATCTAATATATAATTTTGTTCGTCTGTATGTTTGTATGTCCGTTTGTCCTCTATGCATTCCTCACAGACTTGACGAATCTTTCTGAAATTTTACATGTGGCCACATGTGGTAATAAGGAAGGTTTTAGGCCACTTTGCAAAGCACCAATAATTTTGTTCGTCTGTATGTTTGTATGTCCGTTTGTCCTCTATGCATTCCTCACAGACTTGACGAATCTTTCTGAAATTTTACATGTGGCCACATGTGGTAATAAGGAAGGTTTTAGGCCACTTTGCAAAGCACCATCCCCCCACTGGGAGCCCACATCAACCATAGACAAAAACCTTTGCGCATCCCTGGCTTACACTAAGGGCTCCCAGTGGGGGGATCCCACATCAACCATAGACAAAAACCTTTGCGCATCCCTGGCTTACACTAACCACATTCCCTTAGTACAAGCCTAAAACGAAAAGTGTGTGTGTGTGTTTTGCTAACAAAACACACACACACACACACACACACACACACACACACACACACACACACACACAATAAGTAGTTTCACATTGTATTTAAGCAGAAAAATGTAAATAATTAAATACGTTCCCTTTCTTTAAATTAATGCTTATATTAGCAACACTGAGAGAAGGGGACTATTTTAAAATGAATTAATTCAGATGGCATTGATTAGAGGAACGGTAGAGCTGAATCATTCTAAAAAGGCGCCAATTATACTCCTAGTTTAGTTCTCCGCGTCATTCCAAATATCTTTAAACCTTTTTATTGTGTTAACCATTTAATTTTTGAGGCATGCTGGAGAATATTTGGATTTCTTATGCATGATCATTATCCAACAGTTGTTCACCTCTCTGTCCATCTAGAAAATGGACAGAGAGTCTACTTTACAATGCTTTTTCCTCAGAATGTTATTATTTGAAGTGAAAGGTCCAACCTCATTTAATGACCTTAGAACAGTGAATGGGATTGTGTATCCAACTTACAGAGAAGCTTGCTTGCAGAGAGGATTGCTTGAAGATGATGCTCAATGGGATGCTACACTTTCAGAGGCCTCAGTATCAACTTCTCCTTCTGGACTAAGAACACTTTTTGCAATGCTTCTCAATGCATGCAATGTTAGTGATCCTGTCAGACTTTGGACAAAGTACAAGGATGATTTAACAGAAGATTATCATTATCAAATGCAGTTACAATTTCCAGAAATTGAAATTACTTACAATGATCAAATCTACAATAAGTCATTGATTGACATAGAAAATAAAGTTCTCACTATGGGAGGGAATGAACTTCAAATTTATGGTCTTCCTAAACCCATCAGAAACAATGAAAGTGGATTAAGCAGAGAAATGTTAAGAGAAACCTCTTATGACATAGAAGCTCTAACCAGATTCATTAATGAAAATGAGCCAAAGCTCTTACCAGAGCAAAATAGAGTTTATGTGGAAATTTTAGATTCAGTTCAAAAGAATCATGGAGGCATTTTCTTCTTGGATGCTCCAGGTGGTACTGGGAAAACTTTTGTGACTAAATTGGTACTAGCTAAAGCAAGGCAGAAAGGAAGAATTGCTCTGGCTGTTGCATCTTCAGGAATAGCAGCTACACTTTTGCCTAATGGAAGAACAGCCCACTCTACATTCAAGCTTCCCATAGATTTGTCCAGTAATGAAAATCCTTTTTGCAATATTTCTAAAAGTTCAAATATTGCCCAAGTTCTCAAAAAATGTAGTCTTATCATCTGGGATGAATGTACTATGGCACACAAGAAAGCTCTGGAAGCTGTTGATAGAACTTTGAAAGATATCAGAGAAAATGACTTGCCAATGGGAGGAATAACTTTAGTTTTGTCTGGTGATTTTAGACAAACTCTCCCAGTGATCCCAAAAGGTACAAAAGCAGATGAAATAAAAGCTTGCTTAAAGTCTTCAAGATTGTGGAGGAATGTGAAGAATCTTAAACTCCAAACAAATATGAGAGAATATTTGCAAAGAGACCGATTGTCTAAGCAATTTGCAGAAGATTTATTGGCCCTTGGAGGAGGAACTGCACCATTGGATAATGATGGTTTATTAGATCCATCAAGAATAAGTACAATAGTGAAAACAGAAACTGATCTGATTTGTAATGTGTTTCCAAATCTACAAGAAAATTTCAAGTCTGAGAAGTGGTTGTGTGAAAGGGCTATTCTAGCACCTCAAAATTCTACAGTGAATTCAATCAATTCTCAGCTAATTAATTCCCTGGAGGGAGGCACCATGAATTACAAATCTATTGACACTGTTATTGATCCAAATGAAGCAGTGAATTATCCAGTTGAATTTTTGAATTCTTTGGAGATGTCTGGTCTGCCTTCTCATAAATTAGAACTTAAAATTGGTGCCCCAATAATGTTACTTAGAAATTTAGATCCACCTAAGCTTTGTAATGGGACTAGATTTGTTATCAAAAAAATGATGCCTCATATTATTGAAGCAATAATTCTATCTGGATGTGCAGCAGGAGAATCAGTTTTCATACCCAGGATACCAATATCACCAACTGATTCTGTAATTCAATTCAAGAGGCTGCAATTTCCAATAAAGTTATGTTTTGCCATGACTATTAATAAGTCTCAAGGTCAGACTCTGAAAGTAGCAGGCTTACACTTGAAAGAACATTGTTTCTCACATGGTCAACTTTATGTTGGCTGCTCAAGAGTTGGAATTAAATCAAATCTGTTCATATATGTACCACAAGGCAAAACTAAGAATATAGTTTACAGAGAAGTATTGTAAAGTATTGTAAAGGATTGTGAAATGTACGATTTGCTTTCAAGATAATTGAAAATATGAATGTCTCATACAGTTGTCTTAAATATGATATTGTATATCTTTGTCTAATTATGAAGAAATATATGTTAGAAATAAAAATTACTATTCTGTCTATAAAAAAAAAAATTACTGTCTATCATTTCTTCTCTTTATTCCCGAGCAACGTCGGGTACTTCTGCTAGTTATTTTATAATTTTTAGAATACAGAATATAACACTCTTTTCCTTTTTGTAATTTTTGCCAAAATAAATCTGTTGTTCAATCCCTATGTATTAAATTTCCTTATGACGCTTGAGAGAGAATAACCAGTACTCTTATTAACCTTTTGATATAGCAGGATATATATATATATGAATTATAATCAAAATAACACTTGATGTAATAGAAGGACTAATTTCCTTCTAATATATATATATATATATATATATATATATATATATATATATATATATATTGGCCTAGCTATACCACATAAATTAGCCAATAACTGAGTTTTCTGACATCAGGATTATTATGTCCTTCTTTGACCAATGTTGTGGTTGGTCTGCAAGGTCTTTCAAACATTCGTGAGCAACGTTTCACAATCTTGTTGTTGCTTGAACTCCACCTTTTAGATCTATAAGATATGCTTATTATAAAATTCTAATATAAGGCGTCACTGGTGTCATCTACAACTTTTATTCAATGAAGGTGCTTATTCAAGGAATCTTGGCCCATGATTGCTCTGAAATATGCCACATGGACACTTATAGATTGTAAGGGATTGGTTGGTCCATTGTCAGATCACTCCACTTCTCCAAGCGAAGTTAGTTCATCCACATTTGTTACAAAAGGGCATCCGTTAAATCATCGATTTGGATCGTTTTATTTCATGGTTTTTGCCGGAAAGCCCAGGAACATGGTCATAAATTGAAACAGGTGCTTTTAAGTGTGCCACTGTTTCCTTTCTACTTTCTGATTTAGTGTATGATCTGCCATTTCTTTTCTTCTACATCGAAATAATTATTGTATTTCGCAACGTTTTGCACTCTTGCCAAGGTTCTAACAATCACTTTTTTTATCTATCCTGCTTTATCAGCAAATCATTCTTTTCGACACCTATTTTACCCTCAGCGGCTAGGATTCATTGGACTTCAAGCTATTAGGGCGGGAAATTTTATGGCTTCAAACTATTCTCTTCTTCCTGGCTGACTGGGTTCAAATCGCTGTATGGTAATTTATAAATAGCAACGCTTGTTATGATTCATGTTGTTCAAAGAGCACAGGTCTAGCATTTCTACTTTACTATAAAGAAAAGAGGGTGAAAAAAAATTCTTAATGTCTGGGTTGGGGTGGTGTACATGTTTTGAGGTTCCAAATGTCCTTTGGAATTTCTTGATAATATCCCTTTTGTTTTACTACGTGCAGTAACGCTGCTTTAAGAGAATCTACTTGAACTCGATCCGTTTTCATTAAGATTTTCACTTGTGTCATGATGTCATTAAGAGTAGGTAAGGTTACAGTGGCTGCCACACACATGGATCACGCTCAAATAGAAATACGTGTTAATGAAATGTGACTTCTATTTAACAAAATTTATCAATACTAGTTTGACACCCATCACTTCACCGACTGATATAATAACTTTTTGACACATGTATATGTATAAGAAGAACGTGGTTATATATAAAAAAATGAACATATTGGAACAAATATAATGAATATTATTTACAAAAGATAATGAACAATCTAAACTATTGGCTTCTCCTTGAAAATGATGTATTTTCCATGATTATTTACTAAACAGGACAAAAATATACCCTATGACATCATTTTAGTGAATCATATTTAGTACCACTTGCAAATATTACTTTTAGGTTTTATCACAAAAAAAAAAGTGTACATCATTTGAATCATCCTAATATATCTGACTGAAAAATCATACTTATCTTTATATCTATGCCTCTATTGTTTGGATGTAAAGTAAAAATGTAAAAATTCTAAAACATTCTAAATTCTGCTTTTCATGATTTTGGGCTTTTTACTTTAAATGACATTAAACAAATAATTTAACATTTAAATATATTGCTTTAATATTGATATTAATATGAAATTCTCAATTCTAAAAACATGCTAAAGTCAAGTGCTAAAATGTTAAATTTTGGTTTTTATATTTTATATGACATTAAATAAATAATTCACTTAGAAAAATTATAAATATTTATATTTTCTTTATATAGTCTTTATATTTGCCACCACGAAAATTATGTTTCGCTTTTTCAAAATTTTGACACGCCAAACTCAAAAGATTTGTCATTACTGCTCTCAGAATGACTGATCTCCTACTCTACTACTGTATCAGTCAGTGTTTGAAAAGTACCAATTCTCAAAGAAACACTAACAATTGTCTCAAGCATCTAACTGTTACCCACTTGTCCACGACATAAGCCTGCCCACAGTGCAGGCCCACTAGTCGGGGAATTTAAGGTGTATATGTATTCAGGGCATAATATATAAGGTTAGCAGTACATCACTGCTTGATTGACATAGAACATACAGTTTCAAATTTTAAGTTGAAGTTTTATCGATTGCATAGCTTTATTTCCCCATAGCTTTATTTAACTGTCAAAGACAGATTAAAAACTAAGTTTTTTTTTGTTTTTTGTTTTATTTTGGTTGTTTTTTTGACTTGCATAGAGCAGAGAGGTCGAGTACTAAAAGACTTCTTCAAGGAATTCTTACGTCTTCATATGCTATAATAAAGACCCTCTTTTAACCAAACGTACTTCTTTACGTCTTTCATTATTTCGAAGACAGGTCTCTTGGGGAATGGTTGATAACTACGGAATGCATTTTTGTTCTTAGCAATATTTTGATCACGTTTCTTATTTTTCTGAAGGTTGTATAAGAAGTCGTGACGGTTGAAGAAGGTGTTAAAAGACAAAAGACTTTGTTAAATAACAAAAGTGCACTAAACAAAAATCTCGTCTTCTTTAATTCAATTTTCTTTCTTCTTGCAGAGAAACTGATTAAATAGAAATCTATGAACTAAGTAATAGTTTTGCTTTCGTATTATACAAAAATTGTTTCTTTTATTATGATAAAAAACAAACAGGAAACAAAATTCTTATTTAAGGAAAACTGGTTATCTTGTCTTGCAAACTCTCTTCCTGGCTCAATTGGTTTTTCGTACTTCTTCACCTTCCAGAGGGAGTGAATGTTTATTTGAGGCATACCATTTTTAAACCATGTGAACCTATTACCATCTGATCAGTGTATCGATATTTTTAGTCCTTTAACTTCATTTTATCATTGAGTGAGTTTAAATGTTCAGTTATTTAATTTTAATTTATTATCCTTCATTTATTAATAAACTATGTTTTATTTCATTTTTAATTTTTTTTCAGTAACATATATTAATACGTATTAACGCTTATCAATTATAAATTTATGTTGTAAGATTATCTAAGTTTCTATATTAGTTTGATGAAATAAATTCAGAAGAAAATGTATTGAACGAATGTGATTGATGTTCAATTAATTATTAAATGTTAAAAAAATGGAACACATGTTTATTACGGTTTTGTTGAAAACGTAAGATGGTTTGACAGTGGCAGGCACACGTAAAGCGTTAGACGAAATACGTGGTGTTTGCTAGCTCAGGATTCAGCAGCTCTTGACATTTTTCGGGCGTTCCATGCCCACCGATTCATAAACCAACGAACAATTACTTTTTCTGTAAGCCTCATTCTTCAATCTTCCCTTACTTGCCCTTTCTTTAATCTTTCCTTAATTAAGTTCCCTATAGGTAGGAACATTTTTACTGTTTTGTTTTAACTTATGCAAGTTTGATAAGTAAAATAGTTAACCAGAGCGAAAAGAAAAGCTCACTCAGTGAAAATCTTTTCACGGAGTCAGTATAATCCATTATATAGATATTTCTCATAGTAGAACGTTGAAAACGTTCAGTTGTTCTCGTTTCCCCTTATAAAAAAAAATTCAGACACTTTAAAGAGATATTTACTCAATCAAATTTTAGTTGAGACTGCCACAAAAAAAATCGTTGACGTTCCGATAACTATTGAGTTATTGCATCATGTTAAGATTGATATTAATATTCAAGAATTGCCTGCGCTGCTAATGATTTCGCAAGAAGGTGGCTGTTAAAAAAAAGTCTGTTATGATTGGTTATGCAAGATGTCAAAGAGCAAAAGGATGTCATAAATCAACGCATCGGGGTCTGAGCATGCGGAGTGACATGATGAATAGATGCAAATAGAGCTCGTTGAAGTAGATTGAAACATGAGAGCAAGCTTGTAAGATGAAGTGCCGACGAGGTTCTCTCTAATAAAGGGAATTAGGGCGCGATGCTTCATCATTTTAAAGCTGGAATATCGTTTCAGATGTTATTCCGCAAATTCATTGTTCTCTAATGAAGTAATAACATCTCTATTGCCAACCGACAAATGATCTATGTTGTTTCTAAACAACGAACTACTGCATCAATAGAAACAATATGTGTATATTATAAGCATATATATATATATATATATATATATAGTCACTTGATAAATGGAAATGACACAACACGAGTTCAACCCCGTTACTTGGCGTTAGTTGTCTACAACGTGCTTAGTATCCCTTTCTCTTTTCTCCTGAAGAAAGATTGTCCAAAAATTTGAGTTTGTGTCTTTCTTTATTCTGTGTGTTACTCTTCTTGAATTTTGAACTCGTATATATCTATATAATATATATTTATATATATTATATATATATATTAACAATATATTAACAAAAACTAAATCTATTAATAAATATTTTCAGTTAGTCGTTTTAATTAATATATATTTTTACATATTTGTCAGTGATATTCTATTATATATTACTGTTACATACAAAAAAATTACTAAAGTAATGCAGCATATATATCTTGGGATTATAAGCTATGAATGAGGGTTCTTTCCAGAAATTGTTCTTAAACGGAGTCACTATGATGCGCGAGGGGTATGCAATCACCAGAGCTACGGGACTTTCAAATGGGGTTACAGGACTTATCACAGGATATTCAGGACGCTCCAAGAGAGCAATCGACTTTCAAAGGAGGTCACATACTCGTAGCAATGAGAGAAGCTCAGCGCCTCAATAAGGCGATAGTGATTTTCAGTGTGCTCCAAATACAAACGTACACTGAAAGGGCGTAAGACATAAAAATGGTGGACATATGGAAGAATATGTTGTTTACAGGGGGGTTAAATTAATTTAACAAAATACTAAATGGTCTATCTTTGACAAAACTTTAAGTCAACGTATCAGGTTCAATGTATAATTTTATTAAGTGATTCTAATGCATTTATCGTCATTTTACCAATTATGACGGTCTTGACTATCACAATACGTCTCAAGTTGGTTACTTTACTTTACCAGCTACCACTCAGAACAAAAACTTAAAATCTTATGTAGAAGTTTAAAGTTAAGAAACTTGCATGTGAAAACAACAATGTAAGCTTAAAATTTATCGAAATATAAGGCAATTAAGTTTCACAGACTCCCGGAGGTAGGGTAATATCCGCAGGTCATAGTGTTTGTGAAAAGTAAAAGGTTTTCATTAAACATGTAAAAATATCTCTGGGTGCCTCATTTATATTTGTATTATTTTTCAACAATGTGGTTTTCATCCCAATAAGTCCAACCTCTACTAATTTAATTTCCTTACAAAAATATATCTTTAATTTTATGAACTCAATAAAAATACCTACTGGTATTTAAGGAGACATTTTTCACTAGTTGCAAAGTTACCTTGCAAGCCGACTCGTTAATGTTAATTAAACCAATCATTAAACAATCATTAACATTAATTAACATTAATATTAATTAAACAATCCAATGAAACCCCGTACTTCGGACATCTAAAGTTTCACAAAGGCCACTCATACTGTTTTCAATATTTATCAGGGACATTTATTCCGCACTATCGATTGTTGAATTTTTACTCTTTACTGATGCCTTAAACTATATTTCAAGATGTCCTCCTCTTATGACCACAGACTTCATCAGCATTCAAATAAATAAATATTTAAACTGGTGTTCTTCCAATAATTTTAATCTAATTTTTTTTTATGTTTTTTATAATATACTTTTTTCTAATAACGAAAAATTCAATTTTACATGTAAATGTAACTTTCTGACTCGAGTAGACTCTGTCAGTGATTTAGGATTCATATTTGACTCTAAATTAACTTTTAACAATAATATGGTTGATTTAAAAACCGGTAGTATGAATGTATTCATTACAAGAAATTTATATGACTTTAAAGTCCCAATGTGTCCGTTTCTCTATATAAGTCTCTCGTTCTTCCAATTTTAGAATATGCCTCACCTGTTTGGAATCCGCATTACAATCATGATCAAACTTTACTTCAATCCGTCCATTCCATATTCCTAAAGAAGCTTTCCCATAAGTCGAGTTATTCTGCAGATTCATCTTACCATGCTCATCTTTGTGGCCGGTTTAATATTACTGATCTCCTTTCCTGTAAAACTTATTGTGACATCCTATTCATATATAAATAATAAAATAATTCAATTTATTGTCCTTATCTCATTTCCTACGTACATTTCTAAATCCCGACCTATATTTTAAAAACGGTCGAGTATGTACAATAATTATAAAAATAATTCTTTGCTTCATTCCCCATTACCTCGTATTACGATAAAGTGTAATGGCCTATATAATAGTGTAAATTTTTTGATTCCAACATAAATTTAAAAAGGTAATGACACATATAATGTATTTATCCGTCATTATGTTTCAATTTGTATAACTATCATTGACGTAAACTTGTTCGATTCAATTATTATTTTCATTAATATTATGTATTATTGGTGTTTATTGGTTTAGTATGTTTTAATTATCGATAAAATAAGAAATAAACCTTGTATTGTAAAAGGATTTTGACCTGAGAATTTGATAATGAACAGGACTCTGTTGAAATATTGGAGAGCTTTTTTAGCACACTTTAAAGCTAAGTCGATGTAAGAGGAGGTGTATTTTAGTTATATGGCAATTGACCTATTGTTATTAATGCACACTATTAACGCTCTTAAAAACATATTTCTATAAAAAGAAATTTTAACATTTCATCGATGGAAGGAATGAAAGTGGGCATACTCAAGTACATTTATAGGTTTTCTATATACATTAAAACGTAATTGTTTAGGCAACATATTGATCAGGGCATCTAACAAGGGCAAATTACAACTTGTTCTTCTAAATTATTGATATAGATGATATTATTTATTATTATTTCGTTTTATTTTTCATTACAAGGATATTACTGCTTGGCATGGAAAATTAGTTCTCTACTGCTTTAAGTACTATCTATATAGACTATTTTGAGATAATATATCTCTCTGCCATAGTACTTAATAATAGTGAATGGATTTGCTCTTTTCATGTGTATTATGCATTTAGCCAGATGGTGAAAATTTTAGTGCTCTTTTTGGGTACCCTCAACACGTTTCAATTGGATACCCTCAGTATCCATTCAATTTACAATTGAAATAAAAAATAATTAGAAGCTCTCTTTTAAGGATGCACTTTTTACGTGCATCTTTTTAGACAGAAGAGTCTGTCTAACAGAAGTCAATAAGACTGTTATGTTTACAGACTACCTTGTACAAATTATCAATTACCTTTCATTGAACAGACAGGCAAGGCCTTCTCACAATGCAAGACATGTATTCTAACCGAAAGAAGCTGAATAAAATTTAAATAAAGTTTATTCACATTCAAAACACAAATCATTCTATTATTTAGGAAGAAGCGGAAGAATTGATATTTCTGTTTTTTGAAATAAAAAGAAACATTCTTAAAAGCGCACTTATAAAGAGCTCTTATAAGAGTTTAGTCAATAAGAGCCCAGATCTATTTAAATTGGATGAAAATGTTACTGAAGTAACCATCAGACAAATTAAGACCACTTGAAATTTAATGGAGATGAACACATTTAATGTTACCAATTTCTATAGTACTTTAAACTAAATTTTGCAACCTATTTTTCGTTCTTTATTTTTTAATTTCACTTGCTCTTCAAGGAGATGTAATACGAAAGGCATCAGAGCTTTAAATTGGAAGTTATTTTAATTTAATAAATTGAATTAAGAGCTTATATTTTATGTTCTTTTAAATTATATGGAAGTATAATAAAGCTGATTATATAAAAATGGTTACTGAACCATTATATATACTTTAATGTGAGTGAAATAACAGTTAGCTTATTTGTTATAAAATAATTCTGAAAATATATCGTTTTCTTATTTATCAAAATAGAATTCCTCTTTTCAAAAGCCAGTCAACTGAATTTAATTGAATTCAGACAGTTATAACTCGTTCAGACAGGATCAGTTCGGAAATAAAGTTATATTTACAATTTGGTGTTGTTGAGTGGGTATTTTCACTGAACCATTGGAGCCTGAAACGAGAACGTTTGGCAGACTTGAGTTCTCACCTCTAACGATCAATTAGGGTAGGTTTGGCGCCTGGGCAACCTGATTAACGAGAGGCTCGGTAAATTTAGAATCTCTTCCAACACGCTCGTGCCGACAACATGACTCGCTTCTCAAGCTTTTCCCTACCAAGAGAAGTGTTTTCACTGATTGTCAATCATCAGGCATGCTTTCTTCTCTCTCATTTTACCCTTCAAGCCATTAGTATTCTCTCACTTTTTCGTTAAGCACTACCCAACCTAAATTATCTAAATTTGTGACTATCTAGGTATCTCCTTATTTGAAAACTTAATTTACAGAAACACCAACATCTTATTTGATGAAATTCTCTTTTAGAGCGTATCTGGGGTGAAATATGGTGTCGAAAATTTGTTGTGCCCCGCCAATTCTCGTCTTACTTTGATCTGGAACAAAGGTTTAAGAACAAACTTGATCTGGTAATGTTGACAGATTTACATGTTTTGAGGCCCCCGAAGTTTTTTTTTTTAAAATTTTCTTGATACATGGTGGGTTACTGTATATCCATAAGTTTTGAACACTGCAGGTTACACTCTGTCTGATCGATCAAAATGTGCTCTATCGGCAATATGAGCAATATTGTATGACGGAAAAGTCACTTTTCTTTTGAAAAAAATTATTTTCGACAATATTTTGGTTTTCCTGAGCTACTAAGTCTATAGGTTTTAAATTTGGAATTGTCATTGAAAAGACAGAAGCAATAACGGGAAGAAATTTTAGATTTTTAGAAACTGGGAGACATTTTTTGTACAAAGTATAGACATTCTAGCTTATGGTTTATTCAGGAAGTTTGTGAACAATACGAGGCTTTGTGTTTAACGGATCAAAATAAAATTATTACTAGAGGTATCATCTTATAAGTGAATGACATACATGTTACATATAAACTGTACTAGTGCTTCAGAAAAAATAAATCAAGTATTTCAACTGATACATGCATATTGTTAGTGCCACAGAGGTTAGTAAATAAGATATTATTATCAACCATATATTGATAATATTATTATATACCCATTAATGTTATTATAAACCCATTAATGATGCAGCCACTGCGAAACCGGTCGGGCGACTTCACCAGCGATAGACGAGGTATGACGGTTGATAATAATATCTTATTTCAACTGAATTAGAGCACAGCAATTGTTCTTTTATTTTCATCAAGTTATTTTAAAAAGCTATTTTCAAGTTATTTTCTTGCTGAGTTAATGAAGTTTTGCGTAATCTGGTACTTACATCACCATGCTCGCACGGAATAGCATAGTTTTCGTTTTTCTGGTGCTTGCGATCAGTGGCGCAGCAAGGACGGGGTGAGAGTGGCGGTCCACCCCGGGTGGCACGTCACAGGGGGCAACATTTTGAGGAGGTAAAAATATAAAATAGAAAAAATTAAAATAACAAAAAGCTAACAAAAAATCTGAAGTATTATACCAAGATAAGTTTTTAAGGCAGTAATTGTTTTTATGTTTATGCTCAATGTCTGTATCACTTCCAGTGCAGTAATCGTCAATACCTTCATTGCCAGTTAGTTCACCAGCTTCTGGCGGTGTAGTTTGGCGCCCTTGTAGAATAGTAAATGAGAGAGTGTATCTGCTAAATAAAGGTCAAACTATTAATGTTCCACTGTAGGAAATTATGTTATCTCCCATAGAAATATTTAACTTCTTTTTAACCTAATTAACATGAAGCTGTCCTATTTTTGATAAAAAATATATAAGGCGGATAGTCTTAATGCTGATGATATTGCAGATGACCATTCCTCCTGTTGTCATTTCGACAGGGTTGTCTGATTATGAGCAATAATGATTTTTTTTTTTATGGAATATAGAATAGTACATGATTTATGCATATTAACTAATTGATTTTATGACTGTAATAATAGTAATTTTGCACAGCCAAGTATAGATTTGTGGTTAAGACCCAATGTTCTTCCAAAGAATTCATTGTTATAGGCTTTTCTAGTTTAGCCATTCAACTAAAAACACCCCAAAAGGATATTTATATCCTTTAGTGTTTTAAAAAAAACAGCTTTACACATTTACAGAAGTAGCTTAAAAATTAGCATCTATATTTTTATGAAGAATGTTATGAATGTTATGGAGAAAGTACCTTTTCTATACTTTAAATTACCCAAAGAAAACGTAACAGTTTCTTTTGTGTTCTCATTTCTTTGTTCATCAGTATAGCTTTATAACCTTGAGAACTATAAAGCCAGGAGATATAATATTTACTCACTTAATCTGTTAGTATTATAAACTAAGTGTGAAGTTTGTTGCAGTGTTCGCGACTTTTTAGTAACACGTGGTTGTTTTTGCAGGCATGTGTCGGAGCTGGTAGATGTACTCCTGGAGTGTCATTATGTCCAAGCATTTGGCAAGAGTTTTCTACCTTGTCATCACTCTCACTGCATATTCAGGTAACACAAAGTCACTTAATTTATTTTCGTAAGTAATAGATAATTTATTCTTATATAAAAAACATATTAAATAACTATTAAACTGCCATTATATACTTCACCAATTCAATGGTACTATCCTTTGTATCTAACCTGCTCAACATATCCTGTTACAAAAGCACAATATTTTGTGACTACTAAAGAAATCAGTTAGCATCTTATAAGAGAACACTATATTATGCAAATCTGTTACTTTTTTAAAACTGCTTATTTTCTTAGTTTCCTATTGAAAATACCCTGTGATTTTATTTCGCAAGTGTTTTTCTTCAGCGAAAGATTGTGCCATGTAAAGTCGTTCTTTCATTACAGAGTTCAACATCTCATGTTTCTCTGTTGAAATGATATGTTTTGATCTTTTCGATATGATTGAGGGAAGCCTGTCTGTGGAAATATGGTTTAGATTCATTGTTTGTAATTAGTTTAAGATTGAGATTCCACATGCAAAAGAAAGCATGTCAACATTTGTGAACGCTAGTTACACATAGAAATTTAATGTTCTTACTCAAAATTATTTTATTATATGATCTGGAATTGCTACTACATTTTTAATATCAGTAACTCGTGCAGTAACTCTATGGAAAACCTATTCAATACTTAAATTAATGTATTGTATGACAGACATCCGCATATGTGAGCTATACAAAAAGGGACCTTTTGCGTACATTTTAGGATCACTGATTTCCACTTGTGGTACCTATTACAATGCTGTTATATCTTTGAAAAAACCAATGAGAATTTTAAATGAAATACCTTTTTTCCAAAATAATCGCTCAAAGAATAAGAAATTGTTTTTTCTAACAAAGTCTGATATAGATAAATAATTTTTGAGAACAAAAGTTACAGTATCTCACAAAAAAACAGTTAAGTTTTAGATGATATATCTGTTTTTTCATCAATGATAAATACAAATGAAGTTTGTTGGCAGTAATGATTCGACTTCATTAGAATTGTACTTACCTGTCATCTGATAGTGTCTACCTTTACCTTTCGTTCCGGCATATTTAATGGCTTTAGAATTACTAGAATTTTTGGATATGTTATTTATGATACCAGGCAGATGATTTATAATTGGCAGATTGTACTCAGCAACGAGGGCACCTAATTTCAATTTATTCAGTATTTCTGAATTAACTTTCTAGCATAACTTATGCTTTACTGTGTTTTTCCTTCTTCACATGCATATCTTTTGAGTGAAGCAGTGCTACCAACTATTCCCGTATTGTAAACCTTACAAAAGCCTTTACTTTTGTTTCTATTACTCATTTGAGTCCATGCTACAAATCGTTCATCATCCAGCTATTGATAAGTAGTCTTCTTTCATAGTACTTCTATACTTCTCGTCCTTATCTGACTTTTAGGGTTTTATATCAAGTCTACTCTCTATCAGAACCATTGCTAATTTTCTTTTGTCTCTCATTGATATAAAGAAGATATACTTCAAAGATCATAAAGGATTAATGCCATTGCAAAGGTAGCCTGAAACAACATTACCAAGCAACTGAGTTGAAAAGTTGCGAAAAAGCTTTCAAATGAAAAGTAAAAAGGTTTAGACGTTTTTGATATCTAATACAGCTTTTAACTGTAGTATCACTAGTATAATTTAATTGTACATGGCAACCGTACTCACCATAAAAGTTAATTTCTTGTGAAGTTATACAATTTTCCTTTATAATAGAATGTACTTCTTTTGATCATTCAACAAGAAAAATTCTCATTATTGTTATTATTAGAAATAGCACTATATTATGCGGTAATGTGAAAGTAGTAAGAAATGTACTAAAATTATGTATTTAAAGAAAATTTTATTAAGTGTTGGTATTAAAGTACCAAGCCTAGCAACCCTGTTTGAGAACATTTATTTAAGCGAAAAAAGTAGCGCTACAGATGAGAAAGTTTGTACACTCAATAGTTTGACTGTAAAAATTGTCCCAACTGTAAAATATACAGTACAGAGTGTAAAATGCATCCTTCACTTTGTGTTTCGTATTCATTATTGGGAGCAGAATTCTTAATACCACGGTAATGTAGGAAATATTCTAGACAGCAGGTTGGAGTTAGCAAGGTAGACCTTTCCTGTGTTATTCATACTCCATCTTTGAACCAAAGAAATTTTTCAGACAGTCAAATTTGTTAGATGGATAGTATTAGAGTGTGACATTGATATCCTGTATAGACATATTTTGCAACTACAATGAACGTGTCTCCTTATTATCCCGAATAAGAGCTTTCCTTTTGAGGTAAGAAATTTCTGTATCGAATGTACACCATGAATTGATTATGTACAGCATGAATAATTGAATCTATGTTTAGACATCCAATTACCAACGAGTATAGGCATCTCTTCTCCCAGCTAAACGGGCTAGTAAGAATAGACGAAACAAAAATTAATCCATACAAATAAAGTTCTTTATTACACACCTCATTTGTTGTACGGTAACTCATACTCTTCTGTTTTAAGACCATTATACTTGAAAAAAACATGAAGTAAAGATGAGAAATACCAAGTAAGTGGCACATACTGCATTCATATACCGTTATATCTCTATTTAATTAAGGAGCAGGTTGTACCCACTGGCTGGGAACTGGCTTGACTCCATCCTGTACCACCTTACTGACTGTCGCATAGTCTATATTGCAAAGACAAACCAAAAAGTACAAGGTCAGGGTATTGTAACTAAATAGGGTATTGTAATAAAATTACATAAACTTGTGAAACTAATAATATATTATCTATTTCTGAATTTATACCTGTGCTATTAGATTTATAGTTAAACAATATTTTCATACGTATTCCTTTGCTCTAAGTAAAGTATAGCGAAGACGTAAAATATTCTGAGCATGCTACATGCTACACCATTTCATGAATCAACATAATATTTCACGGAAAATTAGGCATGACTGTGTACATGCGTGCTATATTTATTAAACATATTGCATTCTGAAATAAGTCACTTTTTGCTTTTTACACAACTTTTTTTCTCTATAGTTCCAACTCTAGTGTGATTAATGAAATTTTGGAATTAATATAAATTAACAACAGAATTATCACATAGAAATTTTTCAATAATTTGTTTACTTTGTGTTAAAAAGTAAAGATTATTTACTGAAAGCTTATTAATACTATAGAAGATCACCGTTGAAACAAACAGATCACACTGTTTGATGGATAATAATGAAATTATGCTCAAGAATAGCACCTTTTGAGAGGAAGAGCTGAATACTGGTGTAAATTACATAAACGAAAATATACTCCAGGAAACATTTTATGATTTTAGAACATGTTTTTTAAATACATGCTTATTATTATTACCACTGAGCTTAGTATGATTTATTTTATTAATATGGCAAACCGTCAAACCTCGTACGATGATGTTGGATTCGTTAGAGCACTTTCGAACGTTGTCCATCTTCAATCGCAACTTACTAGAGTTAGTTAGTTCTGATTGAAGATGGACAACGTCCAAAAGCGCTCCAATGACACAATCATCGTACGAGGTATGACGGTTTGCCATATTAATAATATGAAACATGTTTTTTACCCTATACGACTGATGACTGGTGACAGAAAAATAAAATGTTTATAGAAAAAAATCTACATAAAACTAATATGACATCTCAAAAATTTCAAAATTTTCTGAATAATGCAAAAGGCAGTATAGTTCTAAACTGTAAACTCAATTTGGAATATCAAATAGCCTGTTGTAGTTGTTGCATTTGTTTATACTAACTTAGAAATTTGTTGTCAATAGTGAGTAGAAATATTTCCTACTTCTAATAAAAGAAATTTCAATGTATTAATATGATGAGAAGAAGGTTTAATTCTTAAAGCTATGAAACAAAAGCAAATTGACCACATAGTGTATGTTTATTAGGGTGTGATGAATGGTTGTTTCAGAAATTTTCAATCAATTGGCATGTTTTAACCTTTTATAAAGTAAATGACAGATAATAGTTATTTGTATGTGGAAGCGATTCATGGTTTTTTGGTAATACTGAAGGAAGAAAAAGGTATTTCATAGCAAAACGGCTACTAATTTTAAGCCACTCTCCCGGTGAGTCAATGAATATAAAATTTTGTATTATATATTGTCCTACTAAATATTTCCTGATCTCACACCATTAAAGTATTACAATGACATTACTATTAAGTATTACAATTACTAATTAAGTTCTCTATGTTAATAAGTAATCAAATTACTAATTTAGATTACGATTTAGTTCTGTGTGTAGTATTATGAGAAGTTATTGGTAAAAAAGAGTTAATAAGAGACACCATACGTAAGAAGGGTAAATAAACAGAGTCAGTTCCAGAAATTAGGTTAATAAAATAAAAAAAAACTTGTCATGTTAAAAGGAATATTAAAGGAATCATTAGCTATTTATTTCATATTCATGGAGCTGTTAATAACATTCTTTAGAATCCATTAAATCTGAATTAATATGCAGCTTTTATTAGATTAAAATCTAAAAACTATAGAATGCTTTAGAACAATCTAACGAAAGAATAATTAGTATAAGTATAGGATCTAGTACAAATGAACTGGTTTACACTAGAGGCTGCTCACAGAGAGGTGTGCTGTTGCCTCCATTGTAGTGAATAGTTGTACCAGACCTACTGGATACTCTAATTAATCAATGTTACAATATGCAAGGGTATGTAGATGACCTTGTTACCATAAGAACAGGAATGGTTGTTGGCACGCCCTTAGAGCATATTCAAATTGGTGAAACATGGGTAAAGCAGAAAACTCTGAATATAAATCCAGTTAAAACTGTCCCTATAACTTTCTGAAGAAGAAAAAACGTATACATTGAAATCTTTTTAGATGAGTCACTAAACTGAACAGCAAGGGTGCCAAAAATATTGACTAAGGCTCGGATATTAATAATAACAATAATATATCAGATTGTTCTAGACCGAAGATCTAGCAAATACCTGTCATTTTCATTACAGTGGATAAAATTGATATGGTCGACAACAAAACAGATTAAAGTATTCAATTTATTATCTACGAATTCAATAATATTTTAAAAAATTTTTTTTGTTACCATGTCTAAACCACAGACACTTTAAAATAAAAGCAAAGAATCAATTGATTATCAACGAGTACTATATAAAGTTGAGTGTAAACCACTCCAGAATTCTTTTATATATAAATTGTTAAAAATACACTTATATAAATAGATTCACGAATCTGAAATAAAAGGAATGTTGCTACGAATAAAATGTTATTATGTGATTTGAAGAAGATTTATTACATAGGTAGGGAAAAGCTGTGTTATTGGCCATGTGTCTCCAAATCTTTGTCACAGAATTCCAAATTGAACTTCAAATCGTTCTTTTTTTTTCAGAAAATTAATTTAATTTGTTGATATGGTTTATAAGTCCATATGGTTGACTCATCCGGTGTTTTCGCTGACCTTCAATGATTTCAATTAAATATTTTAGACGTGATTTAAACAAAAAAAAAGTTTAATTCTGTTACATTTGAATAAGAAATTTGGGAGTGAGTGAAAGAACGTATTAGTAAACCAAGGTATTCTTGTTATAAAGATGAGTGTGGTCGTAACGTGTTGGTATTTCCTCAGCAGGTGGTATCAATGTAATATTCGAATGTCATTTTAAGTCACTCGTTGAATATTTTTTTATTGTAGATTGACAAAGAATAATTAGTAGTTTCATAGTAGAATGAATGCAAAGTTAGATTGCAAAACTTGCTTGTCCATAACTGGTTTAAAGTTTGACTAACGTGATTGGTTTTTAAATGGTATGATTTAAGTAACGTTTCCTTTTGATAGAATACGTTTCATATATCTGGCTTAGAGTCCGATAGTTAGTTTTGGCCTTTAGTGGATTCTGTAACTTGTTTCTCGATGACAAACGGTTTAGCCATGCCTAATCAGGAGTCAGGTTATTATTTCAGTCTTCGGTAGATGACGATATCTATAATTCAGTGCAAATTGGACAGCTCCACAATATCAATCAATTACAAATTTTGGAGATATTTATGTTTTTTTTTAATATTATTACATAAAACAGATTTATATTTTAAATTATATAAGTTGTGGTATTTTATTTTGGTAAGAAAAGCGAGGAGCTGGACTCAGTAGGGGATCAGAGTGATTGAATTGAGTATTTGATTTACGAGTATAATACACAATTGTAACGACGGAGTCTTCTCACAGTAATAATATGACACTACGTTCATTTGGCCACAAGGTTTTAACTTGCCCACACTTCGGATTCACTGGCCGTTTAGCCAGTTTCATTAAATGGTGCGAAAAACAGCCCATCAGTATGGAGAGTGAGAAAGAGAGACGACCAGTCGAAGCAAAAAAAAAACGTCCGGTGAAAAACTGCTCCCATCCCAGGACGAAGCCATTAGACCCAGAGGCCTTTATTAATTCTTCGCCTCGTTTGTTATTTTAACGTCTCTATTGCGATGGCAGAGAAGAGGTAAACGTGCCCACCAAATCCACTTTGTGCTTTATTATATCTGTTAGTTATGGGCTTGTACGCATGCCACCCACTCATCTTTTAAGCCGACTCTTTTTAATCTTCTGCATTTTCACCTTTGATCAATACTTCATTGTACCCTTCATTAGTATATGTTATCTTTGTTGAAACTTTCTGGATTTCAAGCATAATCATGCTAGTTAACATGTTGACTAGTAAGCATAACTAATATTAGCATATTACCTAGCAAACTAGTTAATATATTGATTCTCAACAATCATAATAGTACAATATTACTCCACTAATGTTATTAAATTAACATTACTGTTCGAACAAAAAACACTAACTTGTTACAACCTTAAGTGTAGTATTTGTTCTTAATAAACATGAAGTTTTAAAATAATTAGTTCTAGATTTTAAATAGTACAAAAATTAATCCTGACTCAGTCAGTTTTCTATACTGAAATCTCAAATTCTAATATTTAGCTTCTTATTTGAGGCCATTTCTGTAAGCTAATAAGAGAAACAAGGATTATGCATTATTTAACAATTATATACATAATCAGAAAGCAGATAAGGAGGTAAGAATTTATTGAATAATAAAAATTATGAACTTTTACATTACTGCAGAACTAGTGATGTTCATATTACTAAATCTTCCATTAAACTGGTGTTCATATAACCTTCAAAATAAACTGAAACAGTGCCATTTTAGAGACAAAACAAAAAAACAGAAAACAATTTTTTTAAAATATCTCATGTTTTTGTCAAATATATATTGCAGCAGGTTACATTTAACAATATATAATACAAAGTCAGATTAATACACTTGAAAAATATAACTCAAATTTGATACATCACTTCTATAATTTATAAATGTCTGATCTTTGTTAACATTTAATGTTTCTGAAATTCTCTCTTGTTCAGTTTGCTCTTCATTTACCACAATCTTGTTCTCCGAATGAAAAAGGTGCTGTTCAGTGAACGCATAATAAGCAAGACCGGTTGCATTATTTTAGTGGCCCTTATTCAATAAGAATGATGCAATAATCACTATATCAGATTCATAACTTTGGACTGCATATAATATATAAACACGCATTTATGTAAACAGTAATTTAGATGAATGACTCCCTTTCTCATTCAGCGAATGACTCATCAGGTGTTTTCGCTGACCTTCATCTCCCAAGATTTCAAATTTATGTAACAAAAAGTGGACTGAGGCTGGGAGTTTTCTATTCAGAAGTTTTTGTTTTTAAACTTCATTTTTTTTTCAGAAAAATAAGTTGTTTGTTCCATTTCTACAAGCTTAAGCAATGCAGTATTTTGTTCTATTAGAGTTAAGAAATATTTTTAAATATTTATTTAAGCAATATTTAATACATCTTAAGCACAATATTTTATTTTAATGAAATTGTTTAATGATGTGTATTTTTCAAAACTTATGTTCACAGAATTGTTTATATTAATAAATGATTAAAATCTTAATTATTCACAGCATAGCATGTAAAATTAATGCTAATTGGGGAATTAGGTATTGTAGAAATGTCACGTCTGAAACCAATAGGACCCAATCCACCCCAGGCAATTATTAGGTAAGTTTTAGCTGGTAAAGCTCTCCTAATTAAATCTGGTTGGTTAGTTTTCGTATCCATGCGGTGGTAATCATTGACAGTTAAGGTGTGCATTTCACAAACACGAGCGCTGACACAAGTTTTTCTATTTTCTCCAGCAGAATAGCATTTGTGATCATACCATGACTTGCCTACGATAATGTTTAAAACAGACTTGAATTTTTGAGATATTTGGGCTCCCTAGCGCTGTACCGTTAAGGTATAACCGTTGCAAAGTAATTGTTTTTATCAGAGCTACTGTAGAGTTAGCAATAATTAGACACTCTAAAATATTATTGTTTTCCCGTTTTACTATTTATTTTTTTAATTAAATAATTTGAAACAATTAGAACCATCATAGATCCTTTCCGATGAGATACCAAAGGTGTGAAGCTCCACTGGATTGAAATTATGCGCAAGTATCACTGGTTCATAATATAAGTCACTAATATTTAATGATTGCTAAAGGTAAACTAATATTAGTACAAAGGTGTAAGTGTTAACTCATTCCATTCTAACTTTAGTCGTCATAAATTTTAAAGAATAAGTTGAGAAATTATAATAGTTTTTGCTATTAAAATTAATAGACCAGTAGTTTTGTTTTTATGATAACTTGATTTGACTAAAGCTTAACTTGTTAATTAAAAGTATCACTCCATGGATTCCAAAAAATTCCAAGCGTCTCGTCCTCTTCGGGATTAAAATTAATATTTTAATTGTTTAGACTTCTATTTCTTAACAAGGTAACATTTCCATTAAACTTTGCAAGTTAAATCCGCCATAATTTAAAAATATTAATTAAATTTACTTTTGTTTAATTAATTCAGATAAATTATTGAGCCCTGTTATGAGAGATTTTAAATAGAAATCGTTCTGTATAGCATCTGCATCAGTTAAAAATATTTGTTTAATTTTCAATTCCAACTGTATTAGACATTTCATTGTTAGATACGACCCAAATACTGTACCTTAATTAATTCAGAAGTTTTTAATGGTCTGAATTTTTTCTTCAAAAAGTTTAGAAATTTTTTTTACCTTTCAGGTGAATGAAAATAATCCAATATTTTTTTTCTTTATTATCTGCTGAAATGTATTTATTTCACCGCATTGTGTTCTTTTTTTTATCTTTTAAACCGATTCCCTAGCGGGTTAAAAATGTCAGCCCTTTACGGTGTTTTTGTTTGATCGGTGATTCTACAGTGGGAGTCCTAAATTTTGCCTAACTCAAGTGTATTTAGAGTAGGTATCTTTAACGAGTCCCTGACGTTGTACAGACTCGGGAGCAACGGCTTAACGTCCCCTTTGCGGGATGACGTACTCAGATTTATTCACCTCTCGTGTGAATAAATCGAGTGCCTGGTGAGTATCGAACCCTGGATCTACCAGTTCAGAGGCGAGTACGTTAATCACTGAGCTAACCTGCCCCCCTTTGTATTGTGTTAAGATATTACCAATTTTATTATGCTGGATTTCAATAATTTTCATAAACCCTCGGAAACAATCGTATTTTGTTGTGCTTTTCATTATAATGCAGTGGTACAGTATGCAGTAACATTGTACAGTCAGATAAGGTGATATCGTCTAAAAATACGGAGTTAGTCCAAGAATAAGTACTCCTTAGTACATTATGTAACCGCATTTTCAAACCACAACTTTTGTAGAACGATTTTTCTAAATACATAAATCTTTTCGTTAAAATATTCCAAGAACTACTAATCTTTTAAGGGTTAATTTGAAAGGGAATTCTCAGATAGAAATTTCTATTTTCAACTTTCTTTTTTGATTCATTGAACAGTCTTTTACATACTCATATTCCTTTGTTAGGTTATTTTTGGTGTTAGTAATAATTAGTCGAACTTCCACTGAAAGCATATAGTGACTTTAATAACAGCAGTGGTATTAAAAATAAGCGTGAATCACTCTCTTAGTTCATCTCCCAGTATTCTTACTCCGTGCAAAGTCTTGATCACTCTGACATTAGATATTTGTATTTTTCTTGGTCGATATACAATACTTATTTTGGTTTCTTTAATCCCCATCTAAAAAAAAATATCTTCCAACTTCTCTGTGTATATTTAGTTTTACTTAATAGTACATTGGCTGTTTTATAAATATTTGTTTACACTTCGTTAACCTACCGGTTGATTGTGAGTTGAATTTTCTTCAACTGTGATATCATCATCTTCTGAAAAGGTTGCCCTACCACTACCAAGTGCCTAAGCCTTAGATGGTTTACCATGATTCTTCTTGGAGGTATGTTTCAACAAAAGTAGCTCCTCCAATTTCTATTACCAACTTTCTGAAAGTTCATTTGAAGGCATATAATTGAATAACTAACTCTTGGAATGTATTTTTGTTGGCTTTAACCAACTTTGGTAAAATACTTTGAATCTTACAAACTGTAATAGTGTCTAGCAACGGAATTAGTTTTCTTTATTTCAGAACATTATTTATTTCGTATGTCATTCTTCTTAATTGAACAATATGGATTGAAACATTTTCTGTTGACGTCCAACTAAACTTGAAGAAACCTGATCCAAACAACTAATCGTTTGAGGTAACCTCATACTGTTCATTAATGCTTCCCAAACTGTGGGTTGTTCCTGTGTCTATACATCTTTGGTGTACTGCGATTGTCACGCTATTAATCATGAATTCTGTATGTCGTAAGCCTTGCAAAAGAGATAAACCTTTGCTTCATGCTTCTTCATTTCTTCTTCCTGAGGTGAACTTGCCTATGAAAGAAGATTTCTAAAGCTTCCCATCGATTACATGCAAAGCTACTTAATGGTTATAAAGAAGATTATTCTTATTTTCCACTATGCTTACCCTGTTATAAGCTTGAGGAAGTCCATTTTTTCTATTTACAGACTTAGAGTCACGAACATCTGAACCATGCAAACTTTAGCACCTATTGCAATTGTCAACAAAAACACTTTGATTAGGTTAATCTAAATGAAAAGTAACCGTTTAATTCATAATTTAAATAACCAAATTTTTAATAACAGGACTCTTAAAAGTAAAACTCACTGGGTACAAGTGCCAAGATGTAAAAAAATAAAAATGATACATTATATCATTAAATACATGCATATTGTTAATATGCAGAGACTCAACATAACTAAACAGATAGAAATGTATAAACATAAAAATGCGGGTAAATTAATAAATGAACAAATAAATTACCAATCCGATATTTTATGTAAATCACTAATAAAAATAAAAAGAAGACTGGAAAAACAGAATGACGAAGTTAAAAAATATAAAAAACCCAAACTAGATAATAGCTAAAAACTAAAAAATCAAAATAACTAAATAAAATCAAAATAATAATATCAGGATAGCAGTGGACTTGACAGATAACCAACCCCCTATATAACAGCTCAATAGGTTTGTTATCGAAGATGGACAACGTCCGAAAGAGCTCCAACTCTAGGATAATCTTACGAGGCATGACAGTTTTACCTATTTCTAATATAAATTATATCATTAATTTGTCCCTTTTGAGAATTTCGTCACCCTTAAATTTTCTGATTTTTTTTATTCACATTCTTTAGCAGTATTTATTAATAATTTATTTCCCTCTAAACTGCCAAATTTTTTTAGAATTAAATAAATGATTTGCAAACTTTACTACCATAGTTTTAGTAGTTTAGTGATAAAAAAAGTTTTCTAAATTCACAAAATTTACTAGAATGCATATTTTCTATTATCTGTAGAATGGCATGATTAATACTGTATTAACAAGCTTTCTAATTCAATCTTGACTCAATATTTTTACATTTTTGTGCAAAAATTAACATTTTTTTTATCCAAAAATCCAAAAACTTTTAGAAACATCAAATTTATAACAGTCATAGCATTTCAACTGTCTACAGTAAGTATTGAGGATAGAAAATAAAAGGCATCAAGAAACACGTAAAGGTAATAAAGAGGACTTCCTTTGGGACATATTACCTTAAATCTATAAGACACAATGAGGGTTATTCAAATACCCTGTATCAAAATGATCTGTGGAACGGGTTGACCTGTAGTGAGGTCTCAACTGTTGTACAAAACCATCCGTGTACAAAAATCATAAAAACAATATCAAAGATTGACTTAATGGCTCTGTTTCAAAACTTTTAAATCCATTAAAATCTCGTTTTCAACTTTTTTCAAGATTATCATTCTTTACTAAGAGTGAAGTAAAAATATTATACGTTGTTTTATTTTTCCAGTTCTGAGAAACTGTTTTAGTAGTTAAAGGCTTTAATAAACTAGATGGAGGATATTTGCTCTAATGGTAAACAGCTTTCAGGTCTCAAGTCTTTAAAATCTTTGAAGTTATTTTTAGTAAAGCAGTCGGAAATGTCTGCCGCTGACAACTTTCCTAATAGCATGTAAACATGCAACATTTAATTTAAATATATTATATACCATATATAGTTTTTTTCAGTATAGTATACCGTTTATGCACTCGTTTAAAATAAATACCTGAAAAACGCATCAACTAATCTGGTAATAATATCTGGTAAACTTAGTCTGATGAAAAAACAGATTTTATCAGAGAGATTTAACTCCAATAAAGTGGGTATGTGTAATTTTCTGCTGAACCTCAAAGTGCATCTACATTTTTGAATTCGTAAGGTTATTTATTGACATAATTCAGTAAAACAATGTGAATAATAAATATACAATTACGGTTAAAGAATCATATAATACAATAACCAATGGTGCACCATACCAAAGACTTAGTATACATATATATATTTTTTATTTTTAGTTTAATGTTTTCAATCAATTAATTTTTCGTTTGTTTTTATTTCCTTATTTTTTTTTTGTCTCCTTTTCCTCCGAAAGTTGGCTTTTTGTTGAACGCAAACCAGTCGTTATCAACCTTTGAAACTGATTCGTTCTTTCAAAAATTCAAAAATAATATATATATATATATATATATATATATATATATATAATACCTCATTACCTCCGTTCACTCTAAACCCTCAAACCCACACCAGTACCTTCACTTTAATAGTTGTCACCCTCCCCACATAAAGAAATCTATCCCCAGATCTTTATCCATCCGAATCCACCGTATTTGCAACCGACTCCAGCAGAAGAACCTGCACCTCAACTCCCTCAGAACCAAGTTCCTGGAGCGTGGTTATCCGCCATCGTTACTGGAAAGAAGACTGATCCCTGCGAATTTATCCGTCAACCCTCCTTCCGTCTCCACTTCCCCGGTGAATGAGTCTCCCCTCCTTGTTACTACCTTCTTCCCTGATATACACAAACTCAAACGCATAATCAAAGATCTGTTCCCCATCCTATCCTCTTCTCCTTCCACGTCGACTATTTTCCCCAGCCAAACCCGCCTCTCATATAGACGTTCCCCCAACCTTGGCAACCTCTTTTCCCACAGAGACTTGACGTCCAGGAGCGTCAACCACCCGTCTGTGGGCGCTAAGAGTTGCGAAAGGCGGGGGTGCCTGACCTGTCCGCTTCTCAACCCCCTTTCACACTTCACTCCATCTTCCCACAACCAGTCCTTCCCTGTTGCTAAGGACTGCTCATGTACATCCAAAAATTGTGTTTACAAATTGGACTGTACTGTCCTCTAACAAGCTCAGCCTCCGTATGAACGGTCATAGAGCATCCGTTAACAGCAACTCCAATTTACCTGTCGCCATACACGCCAAATCCCACGGTCTGTCTTTTAACGACTGCTTCAGTGTGCAGATTCTGCGTCAGATTCCCCCTGGTGATAATAACGTGACCCTTAGAGCCTCTGAGGAGGCTCACATCTGGTTGCTCGGGGCGCGCAGTGCACCTGGACTTAACCTTAAAAGATATTTTTTTTTTTTTTTAATATATTTATTTTCCAGTATTTTTTATTCTCTAGTACTTATTTCTTTTTTCCTCTTTCGTATATTTTTTGTATATCTATTTTGTCTTCTTCACTTACCACTAGTGTGTTTTATCCTATTTTATTTTTCTAAATTCTTATTCTTAACTAGTTTCCCATACTTACCCTTTTATTCAGTTTCTATCTTTTATTTACTAAAACAACCAATGCAAGTTTTTTGTATTGTATTTATTTTTATTTATTTATTTTTTTTCTTCTTTTCTCTATCATTATTTTTGTTTTTATAGTTTGTTTTTATCTTATATTGTTTATAATTTTCACCTATTTATAGTTTTACCTAACCAGTACTGCTTATCTGAGTTTCTGTTTATATCTTCTCCTAATTCTATACTTTAAGACCGGGTACGGTTGACAGCGCTGGCGGTTGCCGGGTTGGTTACTTGCCGTTGCGCCTACAACGTGCTTGGTCTCCCATTCTCTTTTCTCCTGAAGACGGATTACCCGAAAATTTGAGTCTGTAAGTGTGTTTCCCTACTTTGTGTGTTGCTCTTTGTTAATCTCGAACTCGTGTATATATATATATATATATATATATATATATATATATAGAGAGAGAGAGAGAGAGAGAGAGAGAGAGACTTTGACGATGAAAAAATGATCTGAAACAAACAACTAAAGTACAATATAGGCAAAAAGCATAGATAATTTAAAAACTCATACAATGTCTAATTTTTGATTTAAACCGCCATCAGGAGAGATAAGGGAGTGGAACCAACCACACTGTCACATAGATGGTTAGAGATCTGCAATGCTACTTCATGCACGCTCGGCTATAAAGAATAGGGTTGACAAGAATAAATTTAAAATTATATACGGGATTGGAAATAAGAACAGAAATAATAAATAAGAGGAAAACAGAGGGATGAACAAAGATGTGATAAATAAATAAAAAAAATCAAGGTAAAGCTTTAATAAAAATAACTAAACTAATTCTTGAAATGATAATAATAATTAAATAATATTATAAAAAAATAGAATATTCATAAAAAATAAATAAAAAGGGAAAGACAAGTCACTCAAAAGAGCGTTATTGTTTTAGATTAAGGTCAGGTGAACTATTCGCACTGAACCTCCACATAAGGGCTTCTTAGGAGGCTCGTAGAATAACAATTTTACAATCAGAGGGGATTTGTTGCAGAATCTGCAACCTGAAAGATGTGCTACCAATCAATACCTACTAATATACTTATATAACATAGTACTAACTTAAAATCCATTTGTTTAACATTGTATGAGACTTGGTTGTCATTGGTTGGAGTGTTGACCAATGACCGATGGGAGAGTCCGTTTTTGTAGGAGAGGTGGGCATTCGTTCAATGAGTTGAGGTGGTAAATAATCTGAAAGGAGTACTTTAGAGGTTACAAGAAGTTGCTAATTGTTATCAATGATTACCATCTGTACACTGGTTATGGTTTTTTCATTATTAGCAAGCTACTTGCTAAGGACAGAGATATTATTGATTTACAATGATAAAATATTTTAGTTTTTAGGTTTTAACATCTTCAATTTTTTTTCTTAAATATCTATATGTACGTATAGTGAAATCTATTGGGATTGGATGTTTGATAGAATTTCGTTTTCTATATTGATCTGATTCCCCGTAATGTGTCTGGAGACTAGATAAGAGAGTGGTAAAACATGACTAAAATGGATATACTATAACTACAGACTCTTTATCAGTCAGCACTGTTGACAAGGATTTTATACTATAAAGCCTTTACGACGTGCAAACCAAAAGTAGGTCGCCTTGGTTACTTCATTCCTTGACTTGCTTACAGATTGGTAGTTACTGTTTAAGTATTGAGATGTTTAAATTGAGATAATATTATAAGTTAGAAATTTGCGTTGTAGTCATATTATACGCATAATTACAACAACTGAAAAAATACCAGTTAGGAATTGATGGCATAAAGACTTGACGTGGGACTGATTTCACATGGCATACTCCCTAAAAGGAGAGACACTGCCTTGCCTGAGGCACTCTTCTTATTTGGACAGTGCTCTGGATTTCAGCTTTCGTAGCTTGTCTGAAGGTCTCTTTCTAAATAGGCAATCTTTACTGAATCACTCATCATGTGATTTTATGTAATGCTATCAGATATATTGGCATCAGTTGTGCAAATGCTATCGCTATGTAGTATTACATTGATTCATACACAGAGTCTATTATTCATCACCAATTATAATAAATCATGCCAACAGTACAATTTAGAATAGATTTATATCATAGACTCCGAGAATGATTGGAGACCACTCCCATCACAGAAAATATAAGATATTTCTACAGAGAACTTGTTGTATTTTCCTAGGGTCAAACACCGTGGATTATATTAAGATTTATACTTATTTATATAAATGAAAAAAATGTTATGTACGAGTATGTACATTGCTTAGAACTGACTCATTTCAATTTTTCTTCACGTTTCATACATTAGAGAAACCGAATACGCCCTTAGAAAAATGTCTGTCGGTTTGTCCCCAAAATTTTGTCACAAGTATACTCAGCTTCCGTAAGACATATCAAGCTGAAACTTTTACAGGAGAGTTGTGTATAGAATATCAAGTCAAGTTGTGTATTAAGTCTAACTTAAAATATAGGCTCTGAATTGATTGGAAATTCAACGTAGAAGTGATGTTATGGACGTTTAAAGCAAATACGTTTGTCACAAGGAAACTCAGCCACCATGACATATAGCAAGCTGAAACTTTGACACTAGATTTGTGTATGCTCTGACGATATAAATATAGGCTCTGAATAGATTGATTATTCAGTGCAGAAGCGAAGTTATGAACCTTTAAGCTGTATTTTGCTAACTTCACAGACATGTTTATTTTGAAAATATACAGATGTAGCAAGTAGGTATTGTTAGTTGACTTTAATTTCATTTTGCGTATATGAATATATTGAGTATTTGAGATCATTGAAAAGGTGTATCCCAGAGTGAAAGATGTACTCAGGATGTATTCAGGATAAATAGCTTTGGGAACCAGCAATTCTCAACCTTTCATATGAACATGCAGGAAAAATCAAAAAACAAGTTCTTACGCTATATCAATCTGAGGAAAAAACTTACAAGTCAGTAAAGAGAGTGATTAGTGATGAGGAAGCAGTTAATTATCTTACTGAATTTTTTCACTCAGAATTTATTTCTCCTGGACTGCGTGCTCATGAGTAAAAACTTAAAGTTTTACCAAAAAACCAATCATGATGCTATTTAGTATCAGTAACAGGTTTCATGTTACGAAAATTGAGTTTCAAAAATGTCCCACGGGACATGATTCTGAGTTCTGTTTTGCACAGATATGCCATAGAGGCGGACATCATGACTGGGTGTGGTATTGGGGAGTCTGTGTGTATACCACGCATACCATTGATTCCGAGCTACTATCCGTTTTCGTTCAAAGGATTTCAAAGTCCCGTCAGAGTCTGTTTTGCAATGACGTTAACTAAGTCGCAAGGGGCAACTGTATCCACTGCAGAAATTGAAGTTAGTGAGACCAAGTTTTTCTCACATAGTCAACTGTAGTTTGCTTGCTTAAGAGTCAGAGGTTCCAACTCTTTGTCCTTCCATGAACTTGGAGGAAAGACAGCTAATGTGGTGTATACAGAGGTATTTGCTTAACACTGTACTAATAATGATATTTTCTACTATTCTATAATTTCTAATGAAATTTTGGAAAACCATGTATAATCATATTTTTGATTCTGTCAAAGACGGGTCCGTTTGCTAGTAAAACTATATTTGTATTTAGAGATTGTCTAAAGCCCTGAAAATAGAAGTCTGATAGGGCTTCTATAGTTAATGCCAACATGATGGTTTTTACTCAAGTTCATGACAAAGTAGGGAGTAAACTGATATCGCCCAGGGTCAACACCGATGGTGTCGTTCATCTAAGACAGTGTGCATTCAATACTTTTCAAGGTTTAGAATTAATAAGAATTAGGAATCCAGGAGGCAATGAATGCTATTATATAGTAAAATTTCATTTATGTGCCACCAGTTTCTTGATTTATTTAAACGACTGGCATTGATAGATACTGTTGTACAGTTGTGTTTGAGTAGCACAGATAATAAAAAACAATGTTTTTTAATAATGTCATTTTTGAATAACTATTTTTAATAATGCTGCATATTTAATAAACAAGATTAACTTGATTTAATTTAAATAACGTATCTTTAATGAGTGAGAATGTTGAAAAGTTAGAGTAACTGTCTTAGTTCTTTGGACTTTTTGTTCCAAGCTTTTGGTTGCTTTTAAACTAAACAACTTTACTTTAGTGTTGAACTCCACCATTGTACTTACTTATAATTAATTGATTCCGCCAGTTCAATTAGTCTAATGCAGATGTTAATTTGATTAGTGTAGTCGTATGAAGAGTTGCCATATACAAGCAATTAATTATATTTGATGCAGATGGAATGAGCTCGTGGCTTGGAAGTAGGTAGGGCCTAACCAATCCTTGCTATATTTCCAGAGTACCTGCCCCACGGGTAATGCCCAATTCAAACAAACCGACTTTCTTTATTCCCATTTCAACAAATAAACGTCCTCCATGTTGAAAATATTATATCAAGATCTATGAGTCAAAATGTATAACTCATATTTAATATCATTTGAGCTACACAGGGTTTAATAGGTTCATTATAATAAATTATGTAACAAGTTTTTCTATGTGTTTTTTTAGATCTTCATTTTTAATATTCAATATGACATTGTATGAATAAATTTATATTTATTTATAAATTTATTTTGAAGGACATATATTTTTATTGAAATTTTCTTGATTAACAAAATTTTTTTTGAAGCTCACACACTCAAGTTTGTTACGAACAAAATAAAAAAAAAATAATTTGGTCAAAAGTTATTTTTTCTATTCAAAATGCAGAAAATAGATCAATGAAAATATTTCCTTTTTGAGAAGAAAGTTAGAAAACTTATAAAATAGCAACTGTAATTTAGGAATGAGCAATTTATATCCATACTATCAACATCTGAAGTTTTGAAATAAGACTGATTGATGAGTGGAATCATTAGGAATTGTGGAAAAAATCGATAAAAAGTAGATACAGTAAATACGAGTATATGTGGGTTTACACACCATCCTCTTCTGATATTTATACTTCACAATAAGTGAACTATAGTGATCAAGAAAAAAATTGATTCTCAAATTGATTTCATCCAAAGGTAGCCTACGTATTTCTAAAACGATATTGCATCATGAGAAGATAGTTCGTTCTGCGTTATGTGAATTTAGAAATAATTTTTTTTTCTCTTCAATTGCCAACTCCAGAGAATTATATATTGTAAATAGTACACAACCGATATGAACACGACTGATAAATTTTCATAATTCTGCAGTATAAAAAAAGGTAGGATTTAATTAAAATGTACAAATTTTAAGTTAGATTTGTTATATGCTATTTATCATACCGTTCAATGAATCATAATGAAATTGAACATAAAACGTAAACATTTTGTCAATTAATAGCATTTTTTTCCGATAACCTTCTTAAAAATCTGGAGTGGCCTACACTCAACTTTACTATAAGTAAATTTAATATCCATGTTCTTGGGTATATAATATGTAATATCTCATTTAAGCATAATGTAAACATCTAAATGGGAGATGTTTATTAGTCTTTCATTCCTGAGGTAGTCAGATAGTAGTGATTAATCGACTTATCAGTATATAAGCTTATTTTTGTATATCACACCACTGATGCTAATAATCTCGTTAATATAACTACAATAGTAATAACATTTTTGAAAAGCGAAAGTAAAAAATTTCTTGATACGAACTAATCTCCTGCAAGAGAACATGGCTTTTGTTGAAGTAGCCAGTGGATTTCTTACATCGTTTGCTTCACCTCTTTCTATATTGAATATTTAAGCCAAATTTTTGCATTTAAAACAGGAAAATACTCTTATTTTTTCTGAAAAACATCATAAACATCCAAGAAAAAACGTCGTTTTAAAATAATTTATAATTAAGGATATACGTTAATTACATTTATTAATCTTCAAACGAAAGATTTCAATTCTGAATTATGCTTTACATTATTGGTCTTTTATAGAATTATTAAACTGGAAATTTTAGAGCTCCTTAGTTTTTACAAAAATTGCCTCCCACTTGTTATTTCTTTCTTTTTTTATCACGTTACCATTTCATCTTTTTCTTTATTTGGTTGAAAGTTATTAACTTACTGAATTGTCTGTATAACATAGTTTCAACATGTGTCGAAATGTTTTTGAAAATAACTGAGTAACATATTCAGGACACATCGCTTTTTAATTAGGATAGACTACAACGGAGAGTCAATTGAATTTTCAAAGATTCCATGATAGTTAATATGTAGATCGTGATCACTTTACAAATTCTCATCGACGGGGGATATAACTCATTTTTCGTCTGACTCAATCTGGAGGTCGGCTTAGTTAATGGCTTGCTTGAGGAATGTGTTGGATGCAATCTGGAAGCATGCTTGAATCTAGACCGTCGCCTTAGACAATGGGAGTGGCATTCAATTAGGAGCCTTCTTCAATCAGCTCCTTCAGCCATGCCAATATCACAGGACTTCTACACATCTTCATCAATGATGGCTTTTTCACCTCAAAATTCCACCAATATAATGCGCTCGCTATAAGAGATTGATATTTATTAACTATATTCACAGAGTAAATGAGATGCAGTTTTAGAAAAAATATAACATTCTAGTATTTGTGTGTAGAAAGTGGATGCAGATTTTATCAAACTGAAGGCAGTTAATATTTCATTCTTTTTGTAATTTTTTTTTAATGTAAAAAATCTACTATTCAGCTTTTTCTATTTTATAAAGAAATTGGTTTCAGCTGTTATTGTGAGGTAAGGATTAAGAGATTCACTAATCGTGAAGATTCGTTCTTGAGTTGTAATTTAAAAAACATAAACCTTTTTGAGTTATTACTGGTACTTTGCTAATCTACAATTTGATCCGATTTTATAGTGGGACTCTCATATTAAGATTTCTTAAGTTAATCATGGTCTTCTCTTTGTGTGGAGTTGGATCAAACCTTATACATTGTCCACTAAATATTGTTAAGGTAGTTGTTTTCATATTTCTTTTACAACAATTGGAGACTCCAGCCTTTGTTGAGCTATTAAGTGACTGGAATAGAAAACCTGCTTTTATTAAATGGTGGGGTTTTACTGTGCGTTCAATTGATGGTATGTTCCTTCTCAGCTGTAGGTGTTTATTCTTTATTTAGAAATTTCCTATGATAAGATATAAATTCATATGCTATAAAAACCGATTTTAATTTCATCATGATGACGACTAACAAAATATATGCAATTTTTACTTTACTATAATTTACTGTCAAAATCTTAGAAACATTATTTTCTATCCTTTATTTTAATTTCAAAATTGCCTTTTGAGGTAGCCTTCTTATACGTCAGGTCTTACATGTCTGTTGTATCTGTATGTCAGATGAGTATCTGTGCGCGTGGGAGTGTGTGTATGTGCGTGGGTTTGTAATAGTTTATGAACAGACTGTAGGACATATCTTTCAATTCATGAAATTAATATTATCTAAGAAAATAAGTAATGCAGATAATTTCTGTAGTTTTAAAATAATATTGCTTCATGAAGCGTTACTTTCTTGTTCATTATTTTTTTTTTCAACAGCACTTTTTCCCGGATGAAATGTAACTTTGCCATATATATTAAAGGAATAACTGCATTACTAGGAAACCATCTGAACTAAAAGGTCAGTTTTTCAAAAAATGTTAAATTATTGATGTGCGATTGCTTCTGAAAGATTTTAAAACGATAAAGGTTGCAAAATTTGGCTTTTAATAATAATAATAATGTAATAATATATTAGATGCAAAAAAGCTTCATATAGCGAGATGAGCTATACAGTTTTTAAAGAAACTCTTTCAACTGAAATGAGACTTTATAATACGAAAAGTGAATCCAGCATTTTTTCTGAACTATTAATAACATGAGATTAGTGAGGTTTTGAAAACAGAATCGGCTTAAAGTTAGCATATTAGGATTTGTTTACAATAGTTGTTTTTGACAGGTGTGATATATATATAATATCACAAAATAGGATTTTGAGGATTATGTCTAAAAATTAATTACTCCAGATTACACGCCGACTTAAACACCGATTACACGCCGAAAATTGTTCGGCATTCTTAAGGCTGGAAACAATTTATTGAAAAAAAAAAGACTACTATAAACAAATCATTGAAACAAATACCTCCACAGAATAACTACCAGAAAACAAAACAAAAACAATAAGCAACAAACACAAACAAAGAAAAAGAAAACTAAAACAGGACAGTGTTATTATTTTGTATGGAATGTCGGCGTGTAATCTGGAGTAATTAATTTTCAGACCTAATCCTAAAAAACCTTTTTTTTGTTTGAAAAATATTATATTATCAAACTTATAATTATATTGTTATATTATAATATTATCTGGAACTATATTTAAAATGTTAGAAGAGGGGTTTCTTGAGGATTTTTTGTCTAAAGAAATTATACTCCTGTTTATATGCAGACGTTTCACCAAAAATTGTTTGGTATTTTCAAGAAACCCATGATTGAGGTTTAAGAATCAGTGGTTGAGAAGCTATATCAATATATTTAAAATGACAATTTTTGTTGTTATTTCTAAAGAAATTACCTTTCTTTAGTTAGTTTTGTTTATAAGTTAATTTTCAGGAAATTACAAGCCTTGGTGTCTCCTGGAAACATTTTTCTTGATGTTTGTTTGAATTTGGCTGGGTAGATGTCTCTCGAGAAGTTTTTAAATACCCCACGAGTCACACCATTTGAGAAATAATAATGATTTTAGCAGAGTCATGAGGAAGAATCTGATTGAATTCATGTCACTTTGGATCATGACAAAGATTTATATGAATACAAATATGAATTCAACCTACTTTTGTAATGATTCTACAAGCTTTACATTTTAAAATAGTGCTTGGAAAATTATATCAACGTCCACTATTATAAGAGGAAATAATAGACTAGAAATGCCAACTGTTAAATTACATCTGAATTAATTTGTCAGAAGTCATCTATAATTAGTTTTGTTATAATTGACAAAAAATATATATACAGAAAAATAATTGAAGGCATTAAATTGATATGGATTTACTAGTAGCTCAGCACAAAGTTTAGTAATATTTTTAAGTGATCGCGTTATTAAAATTAATCCAAATTAGATTGATTGTGAACGAGTTTAAAAATAAATTTACTCATAATAAATCTCAGTATAGGTACACCAGATTTTTTGTTATTTTTTTTCAAGTAGTATATTAGTCAAAAATATAATGTTTTTACTAAATAATTATGATTTCTGAATACAGTTCTAAAATGGTTTCTTAATAATATTTCTAAGAATATATGAATCATTATAAAATGTAAAGGTAGGAATTTGTTGGTTTTGTTTTGTGTGACCATATGGTACAGTCAAGTCAGTTACGATATTGAATGAGCGCCAACAGACCTGGCTAATGAATGGTAATGCCTTGCCTTCTCAGCGGGTGCCTTCTTGCCTCCGTGACGAAGTCATCTCTTCCAGCATTAACCACGCCATCCAGCAACTTCATTAATTATTCCTGGATACGGGGAAAAACAATGCGTTAATTGATGTCTTTGTCAATTAAAGTTAATAATTAATGTTTAACATATTGTAATGAACGTGCCTCTATTCATAGTATATGCTTTAATTATATACTCAGAACATCTTTATTGAGTATATGAAGCCGAGTCAACAGCCTGCTGTCAGTGTCCTTTCCATACCGTGTCCGTGAGCACACCAATTTTATATTTATAGTATGTGACAATTATTTATATGTGTGAACAAAATCTGCGCATAGATGTTTTATATATTCGATATATTTGTAAAAGCTAATATTACTCGCCAACTCTTCACATTAGGTAGGTGGGTTATGTATGCTAACATTATTTTTTAATTAATTTAATTATTGATATAACAATACTTGTTCAAAAAAGGGTTTACAATAGTTAAGATCAGTGTTTCCCAAACTTTTTTGAGTGACCGCCCCCTTGGGTCCATAAACCTATAACTCAACATTCTTGAATAATAATCAGATTCCTAGACTAAATAACCAAATGAGTAACATTTTAATAATTAAATTAAAATAATTACTAATCGAATATTTATTTAGAATCGAATAGATGTATTGTTTCATAGCATATTTATGCAAAAAAATTAATACACAATGAAAGAAACTTAGGTGAGAATATACTATTAACATAAAAAAGAATTATCAAAACAAATAATTTTAAGAAACCGTTTCCTAGAAGTTTACATGTCGTGTTTTCACTTATATTTAGAAATTTTATTGCATGAACATTTTCAATTTATAGAAATACAATCCCTGCTCCTTTTTACATTACCGCCCCCCGATATCAAAGCACCGCACTTTGGGAAACACTGGTTTAGATTAACATAATAAAGATTGTATGTGCTCTGCGGAGCTTGCACTACTGTAGATACTTATTAAAAGCTCCCTCTTTAATAAACCTTATTAGTACAGTACTCCTAGTAGAGACTCCATAGGAACTTTGGCTCATCCATAAGTAAAATTTCTACTACATAACAAATGCACAGTTTTTTTTTTGCCCTTAGAACAGTCCTGAAGTTGAAAGTGAAAACTATTGGTGTTGAGTACATAGGTTTTTCTTATAAACCACAGATTCCTCCAAGACTGTTCAGTAATATTACGCATTTAGTGATCTAAAAATTAAAGGATATATCTAATAATTTATACTAGTAAAAATATGTACTTTACTTGAAGTAAAGTATGGTTATGATGAAACATTTTTCTCGTGTGATTTCGACAGAATTTAGACATTTATAGGTCCCCTAAATCCAATTAAAAAACGTTTCCTATGATATCTGTCTGAGTTTAAAAGTTTTGTAAACATTCTGAAAGCCAAGCAGTTTCATTATTATTTTTTTATATTTTACATAGTCACAACAATGTAAATGTACCAGTGACAATGATGAAAGAAATATGTAAACTAGCACATAGGGGCAGGAGGGAAGAAATAATCCAGCGGTTATACTTCCTGGAGTGAAAAACAAGTTATAAAAATTAGATTAAATAAGTCACTAGAATAATTCACACTAATAAGTATCTTGGCCACTTTCTCTTCCGACGCCTTTGGGGATTTCCTGAAATATTTGTTGAGGTGTTTAGGTCTATGGGATTATTATTGTTAAAAATATTTTTGTGGAAGGCTTTGTAGCGAGATATTGCCACTTGATGAACTGTAGAAATTCTGAGGTCTGAATAGATTGTTTGATTCGGTATGATAATTAATTTGAAAAATTAATAACTATTGCAAAAAAAAAAATTAATTTTGTCAGTGATAATTTAATTTCTCAAGAAGTGTATATCTAATATAATAATGTTGCAGTGTGAGTCTCTGAGTTTGTTTATGATCAAAACCGTACTAGGGTTTAGTATAAGCCCCCATATCCATAAATATTTTGAATGTACTTCATCTGTACTGTATCTAGCGAATGTTTGATTTATGTATCATAGGTGTGCATACACCTAAATGCAACTAATACAACTGCAATGTTAACACTATATTCGACATTTTTTTTTGCTATCCTCCGTAAATTATGACAACTGTATGTTTACTATTTTGCATTACCTAGTTATTTGTTTTGTACCATAAAAATTGATGTATATTGAACTATTTATAAATTTGATATGGCACTAAGAACAAAACTATTAAGTTCCATCTGTAATTCTTCACTAAATTGTTTTACTTTCTTTTTATTAATATTGATAAAAATCTGTAGAAGTAAGTTTCATAGAAGTAAGAATTTAATTCAAAGCATTTTTCTGTCACAACTAATTCTTTGAAATGATAGAGTGCAGCTCACCAATAGATTCATGTTGGCTGGCTTCGATAGTGGGAGCTGTAGTAGTAGTAGCAGGAGACAATTACCTTTGTCTGTGGTAATTGACTAGGTATAACTACTTACCTTATGTATTATTTGTATGTAAGTAATATAAGTAGGATAAGAAGATATATGCCCAAGCATTCAACTCACCAATGGACTCTTCTTGCGTTTCTTATATTGTACTTTGAATTACAAAAAACACGACAGAGAAAAAAATAAAACGCACACTTAATGAATTCACTATTTAAAACTATTGTTCATCATCTGGAAAAGATTAGAAGAGAGGAAAAAGTTAGAGAGATCTCCACACGTTTCTAATGTAGTAGTAGAGTAGTATGGTTATAAGTTCATGGTTCAAACAAACACACCAACAATAGTTACCTCAAGCTTGTTATGTATAGTGTTAGAATATGTTAGGAAGATCTTGACCAGGTCTTTTGAGTCAGATCCGTAGTTTTGTAGTAGAGGTGGTCGTGGTGGTTCTAGTAATAGCAACATGACAAGAATATGATTGTACCAAACATAAGCCACAAAGACAGATTTTATCTTTTTTTTTCTTTTCTTTTTTTTTTTGGTTTAATAGAAAACGTTAGCTTAGTAAATGGGTGAGATCATTAGGAAACCATTACGGGAAATTGTTTTATTACCAAGGGTGTTTGCTTTTCATGACAAAATCAAGTTAAAATTTTAACTTGTGTTGAAACAATCAACTGACTAATAAGTGAGAAGAGAAATTTAAATTGTTAGATACTTTTTGATCAGTTTAATGAACAATTCGTATGTGGTCAAAATATTGCTAACTATGGAGCCTTGTCATGGATTTAGGAAAAACGTAATTGGTTATTTTTAACTTTCATCATCTTCAAGACAATAAATTTTCATGGTAGGCAAGTAAGAAATGATATTTCGATTAGAAACTTAAAATAAAACAATGTTAAAAACATAATGAAATGTTATCATTCCTTATTATATCAAAGGAAATATTATCAACAAAGATGAAGTTTCTTGAGAACAAACTCTTTTGAAGAAGAGTTTACATTGTTATGTTTATAACTGAAGAGTATCTTAGAAAAAAAAATCATGGATAAGGAAACATAGTGAAATATAATATTCATTAAAAATTTGGTTTGTTTGGACCATTGTAATAATTTGCATCATAGACGCCAATGAGTGGTCTAATCTTTACACCATCTCTTTTTCGCGGAGATTTTCCTTTGACTTTCCGATATAGGTTAATGCGCATTGCGCCTGATGGCGCAAATATAATGTTGAAATGATTTAGCGATGTACTGCAGTCTTAGACGATGTCTACAGTCGTGTTGCGTAATATTTGTAAGGCTTATGAACAATAAATATTGCTTCCGGAAGGAACAAATTAAATACTATAAAAAGTGTTATCTTAGGAAAAGAAATAGAGGGAGCTGGTATTCAGCGAGATATAAGGGACTTGTATGTTAAAGATAGCGTTATCTTATTGGTTAATACAGGAAGACCTGATAATTCCGCGTCTAGTGTTTGAAGCTCAGTTTAATTTAGACGAAGCGAGTTGTCGATCGCTGGCTGAACAGCCAGCTGCCGGTGCAAATTCATTTCGCGGGGTCATCGGCAGCCGGCTGTCGCCTCTTGACCAATTAGGGACCACTAAACGTCGTCTCCCCCTCCTCTAATCATGCGTCCATTTAAAAATAATTCCAGACTCTTGTCTGAATAAACATTAACTGGTCCTGTTCTTGCTTTCAGCCTCTACTAATCAAAAACCTGAGCACGAACTTAGCACATTTTTATAATCAATACTTTCTATTATAGTAGTATAATCCTGTTAATTTTATAGTGTATTCGAATCAGTCATAAGCCCGCCCAATCCCACTCGAAAGAGCATTTTTCACTATGATATCGTAGAAGTAAAAGTGTTGTTAATTAGAATACAACTAGCAATTTCAAGTGCATAATATGTGGGAGTTTTTATTGAATAATCTTCCACCCGGAACGTTTTTATCATAGGTCTTGTAGTTATGAATGTAATCTGTATGTTCGCACTGGTGTTAAAACATCAAATCAAATTATGCTTGGTACACAAAATATGCTTTTATTTTACCAATAGAACGCCATTTGACATCTAATTTACTTTACGAATATATTACACACTACGATGTATATGTGTGAATATAATTAACACATTACGAATATATGAATATTCATTGATATTGAGATTCGTTATTTGATATAAAAAAGAAATACTTATTAGGGTACAATATTATAACTCATAATAATTTTTCTGCTTCTTTGAGTTTCAGATATATTCAAGAATGCGATTTTGTATACATTTTATATAACAAACACGCTATCCATAGTGTATGGAGCAGATATGTAGACTTTGAAGATCTATTATAGTAACATATAATTAGTAATTACAGCATAATATCTATTGTTCCCAGTTAAAATATGTTATTTAATCTCGTAATTTTTCTCAAAAGTTGTTAGTTAAGTTACATGCAGGTTGTACATGGATGTTAATACACAGTACCACTCAACATTGCAGTTCACACAGCCACTTTACTGGCACTGTGCCACTTTGTTTTATGGAAATACTTCTTTACTGTTTACAAATTGGCCACCTGCCACTTGAACACATTATTTAGCCTATATAGGATTCCAGTGAAGTACCTTTCATCAGTCTCCAGTCTGCATTCTTTTTCCAAAAACTCTGTATACAGGAAACTATGTGGTCTTTTTTAAGAGACATTCTGCCAGGTATCAATTAGTCTTCAAGATCCACAACCTATTCATTGATCTGTAATTTTATAAAAATCAGACACCTGTTCAGTTTAAATTATTATTTCTATTTTTGTAAATAGTGTTTATTAATAAGCGAAAACGACTTTGGCAGTTAGATAGCTTTATTAAGTTAACTAATGGACAATATGAATTCACTGGCACACACACACACACACACACACACACACACACACACACACACACATACACACACATACACACACACATACACACACACACACACACACACACACACACACACACCACGACCACCACCATCATCACCACAACCACAAAAACATATAAATGAACCACTCGAATGATGTATCGGCTGTCTGATAGAATAAGACTAAAAGAAATCTTCAAGGTTCAAATATAACTCTTAATGCCGCCGTTTTGATTTTATTAATGAAATTTCTACTGAGAATTGGTGGCTTTTATGTGAACGGAAAGAAATAATTAGTTGTTTATGTCCAAGGTACCTAAATGTAAAGAAACTAAATGCATTTGGGATATTATGAGTAAATTTGTGGAGAAGGTTTGTATCATAATATCTAACTCTTGGTTAACATAGTATCAAATGAAGAAAATGCTGTAATTGTAATGAATATATTGAAGAGGAACATAATTACGACTGGAAAAGGACTTTGGTGTAGTTTAATCATTATGAAATAGGTCATAATTGTATATAAACGAGTACGTTTAGTTTGAACTATAAAATCGGACGACAGTAAAATGAGAAATGAACCAGATCAAAGTGAGAGAACTACTACCCCTCTTTCTCCTGCTAAATTTCCTTATTTTTTTCATGACTACATCTTTCCTGGTGTCGATAAGCATCTACTGATATTAAGGAGTTTTTTTCTTTTTCTTCTACTTAGGCTATTTTTAGCCAATATATTTACCTTCCGTTGATTTGTTGCTATAAATCTGCTTAAGCCTAATTATTTTCTATATCTCTAGCGTGTCCCAAAATCCTTTCATGCTTGCATAGTTGGCTACTCTGAATGCCACTTCTAATGATTTGTAAGAATTTACAATTTCAATTTCTTTTACAATGTCACTCTTTTGTGTTTTTTTTCTAATATTCAACAATATTGAACAAATTATATAGATAAAAAGAATTACAAGCAACAAACACAATGACAATGAGCAAATTCAACGTTGTAGTTAATTGATGGTTCAAATCAGGTCTGTTATTGGTTTTTGCTTTAATCATGTTTTATCTTTGGCGTCTAAAGTATTGGAGAGATTTCTTTCGTTGGATAGCTTTTTATCTGCAGCTAGTTTTTCTATCATGGTTTGTTCTGAGAACGCGTTCACTTCCAGTTTGCCGATCACTGAAAGAGTTTTATTATCATCACTTTTAACACTTTTATCTCTCATTTGGGCCTGCAGACGTTTCTAAACTTTTACTCAGAGGATTTAATGCTGTTTTACAGTGCCACATTCAATGAGAATTGTATCGTCGATATGAATTTCATATTCTTAGATGGCACTATTTACCTGTGTTAGTTTGTCCAGGCATTCGTTTCTAAACCTGTTGTGTAAACAAAATCATAAGCTTCAAAGATATTGATTTCTCTGTTAATTCAATTTAGGTTCGTCAACCTGATCCGTTGTTACTACTTCCCAAATTTCTGAAAAGCATTGATGACGTACAAGGTTGACAAGTAAATTCCCAGGATCCTTCGACAATTATCAGTCTCTCTTAAAAATACACAACGTGCAAAACCGGTCGGGTGGCTATAACACCGATTCACGAGGTATAACGGCCTTCTATAATAATATGATAAATAAATTATTTTTAAATTGTTTTAAATAACAAATTAAACTTTCAAAAAAAAAAAACACTAAAACATTAGACTTTTTAAAAAAAGTTTTAAAAATGATTAAATGCATGGCTGTTTTGATTAGCTGAACTTGCTGTTCACCAAACTATATTAATGACTAAAATAACAATTCCCAATATTCTGTCAATTATATCCCATCAGTACTATACAGTGGGATTTTCATATTATTATAAAAGCGATTTAAATAAAACAATATCATATTTATTTATATTTACTTCCGGCTTTTTTAAAAAAGAAAAAGAAACATATTCAAAAACAATTATTTTGTCAATTTGTAAGAAATGTTGAAATTAAGCTTTGGTGGCCTTTAAAAGAAATAAAGAATCAAGGAGAAATTCTTCTCTGAATTTATTATTTATTTAAAATGTGTTTACAATGAAAAATGAGAAATTTTTTTACTGTTATACAAAGCCAAAGACTGTCATACTAAAAAAGTTAGGAGAGTGTCCTAACTTGTCTTTTTGACAGTGAATTAACAAATCAGAGGACCCTCGTTGGAAGCTTTGACAGGCAATGTTAGTGAAATATTGCTTATAGGGGATAGACATTTTGAAGTCTTATATTAGCATGCAAAGTCAACAATATTTTCCATTGATTTGCTTGTTATGAACACTGTTGGAGAATTAATTGAAGTGATTAATTATAGTAGTGAATCATACTTTAACGTGTTTGATTTAAAAGGTTAGAATTTTATTTTCGAATTCTCGTACTTTATGCTGGTGACATGTTTGCCATTGATACATGGAACATAAGTAATTCATTTTGTAGAATCACTTCTAAGTATCTGGTTAGAGCAGGTTATAGACTGTAGATTATATACATTTTTTGAGATACTTCCACTCTATCATTTACACTAGGTAGGGTGCAGGCATTAACTGGTTTCAGAGACATGCATGTTCTGTGGAGTTGTTTCTTAGATGTTCTATTCCAGGATATTTATGACGTGGATCTGCTCTTTGCATAACTATAGTAAGGCGGTAGCATTCATTACACTGTAGCATTTCTTTTCTCCTATAGTAGTATATCATATATTTACATCTACAGAGTAGAGGATCTGCGGTTTCTTATAATTTACCAGGAGTTTTATTGAAAGCATAGTCTTATCAAAAATTTAAATTCTTTCCAATTTTCTGGTATAAACGTTTCTCTGTACAAGTAATTGTTCAAAAGTTGATTAGTATCATGAATTCACAAGATATTACATTTTTATCAACTTAGGTGATGATATATCTGTTTGGGCCAAGAATATGTGTTGGCATGTACCCAGAGGGTCTTACTGAATGAATAGTGATAACGTTAAGCCATGTAGGCAGCGTTAGTGGAAATTTAGTGTTTTTATAAACTGATATTTCTTTGCAAAAAAGTGTTAAAATGGTTTCTGTTTTTCATGATTTAATTAATTTTTCTGCTGATTTAATGGATTTGTTTTAATTACAAAGTCTGATATGTACTCTTATTAAGTTTTGAATTGTTCTCACAATTATTTTACTGCGAATGATAAGGCGCCTGATTTTGTGATTGAAAGATCGGATATGAAAAATGGTTGTCCCTTCTAGTTATGAAGAGAAAGAAAATATGAAATTGAAATTATAAATTGACTGAAGGAAAATAAACACCTAAGAAAGCATCAGACCAAGTAAATATACTCTTGTTGACAGTTGTTCATTTTAAAATAAATGTTAATTTATGAAATGTTTACCTATATATTTTAATAAACATCTCGTGAAATAAAAACTCTTCATGTAATGTAGAAAGTAGCATACTGCATTTCCTTATATTTGTTTCTCAGAGAAATTACCAGCTTTTAAGATGTCGTGGAGATGAAGTAATTATTTACTTCTTATTTGAAGCGTGTAAAATAATGGAATCTAAATATAATTCTGAAAATTCTTACTATATGAGAGGTTTAGTGAACATAATACTGCTATAAAACTACGTTATACCTCGTGAATTGTTTTTGTGGATGCTCGACCGGTTTTTCACTTAGTGCATCTTTAGCAGGACTGTACTTTTTATTATTGTTTAATAAACCGATTTAATTTTTTTTAACCGATTATTGTTTAATAGACCAATCTCCTAGCGGGTGATAACGTCTTTTTGTTTTATCAGTGATTCTACATTGGGAGTCCTAAATTTTCTCCCAATGCATTTTGATTAGGGATCTTTGACGAGTACCTGACTTCGTACAGACTCTGGAACGACGGCTTAACGTCCTCTTTGAGGGACGACTCCTCAAAGGAGTGAATAAATCCGGGACTACCTCCCGGGTGAATAAATCGAGTATCAGGTGGGGATCGAATCCCAGACTACCATCCCACAGGCGAGTACGTTAACCACTGAGCTAACCTGGCCCCTAGTACTTAGCCTGTACTTAGTAGAATCCAAGTAGTCTTTTAGACTATTTTTATTATTTTTTTATAATAGTGTTCTAAATTGTTAAAATATAGAATTTATTAAATTTAACAAATGAATCCTTGTAAAGAATCCATATTATATACGGAAATAAGTAATTTCACTGTTAAATTTAAATATTTTAATCAAGGACCCATGTTAGAAAATATGTAAAATCTATAGAAAGTAAACTGGAGTAAAAAGAGAATGAATTGGTAAGAATTCTATTCTCTCCCTAACAACGTTGTTGAATAAGCCATCTAGTGCTTTTCCATCAGTAGTGTTATGATGCCATTGCTAAGAGTATCCAGCATAATTATTTAACTGCTATGAGAAACTATTGTTAACATGATGTAAAAAAGAATGAATTATTTGAACTTTGTTATTAGCTGCTGGTGAGACGCATGAAAGGTAAACACATATCTTTGTATTGAAAAAATGTGATTTGGCAAAAGTGTGTTGAGTTTCGACGACTTCCCAAACTTCGCTAACACCATGAATATTTAGTACTTTCATAACTTTACAGCCTCCTACTCACCAACATAAACTTAATTTCCGTACTTCGTAACATTGTTTTCAATTTTTCAATTTTTTTTCCTCGACTACGACATTGAGAAAATTTAAGATGCTAATGCTTTGAGTGGCAGCAGATCAAAGTATATTTTACTTTGTGTAACGCTTTCTAACAGTTATACATACTTTGGTAGCAAAACTCAATTGTTAGTTTAAATATATTTCAATTGGTTGCAAAGTCTTTTACAGTGTTTAATGAGTTATTGATGCCGTTCTTTTTACTTTTACAATATGACTACAGATTGTTCCCTTCAATCTTATACTTATATTACATATTTATTTAAGACAAAATTGCCAGACAAATATAAACGCAATGTCCACTAATAATAAATATGAGAATTCAGTACTTCTGCTTTTAGATTACTTGTTTTTGATAAAATTTCTATGAGTATTTTTATCAGGTGGGGACCGAACCTCAGGAGTTAATTGTATTCACTATAGCAAGTCAAGTCAAGTCAAGAATGGTGAGATAAATCAAAGACAAGTAGTTAATAACAAAACTACTTAACGTAGTAATTAAGGAATAGCTACTATATTACTGTAAGTAATATGAACTTACTACTCTCCCAGAGCTTGTTTTCTTTATTGTTAGAGAAAACCGTCAGTTCTTTCATATCTTCTTGCATATTTCAGTCAATCATATAAGAAAATATACGATACACGATTTGAACTCCTAACTAATGATACTTTGTCTAATGAATTTGAAAAAAAGGTAATAGTTGGTGATGGTAGGTGCTGGAAACCAATGAATAATGAACGGAAGCACACAGTTAGCAAGTGTAATACCTACAGGGAATGGTTAATTATTAGATAAAGATGTTCTTAATTAAACTTATATTTGATTTAGCAACACAAATAAATAAAATATTTTATATTATAATTTTAGTGATTGTTAAAATATACATTGTTTTTTTTACTGAAGCAGACGTTTATAATGACTGTATTGTTATTTCATTGCATGAAGTCGATGGAAAATGCCAGAAAAGAATAGATTTATTATGAAAATTAAACTATGAAGTTTTAATAAGCCTAATGGGTATAGTTTTAGAGTTTCTTATATTGAAAAATCTTTCTATGTTTCTTCATTTAACAAATCTAAATGGCATGTCATATAAAATTTGAAAGAGTGAATCATTTATTTTCAAAGCAATTTTTGTTGTTGTTAATGATTTATTGGTAGTAGCTTTATTTTAAGTCATATGCAATGCATTGTTATGTAGCCATGTTAAGTAAACTTGTTCTATTTCTAATACCAGAGAGGAAGTTATAGGTAACTTAAGACATGAATCTTCGCTGTTTCAATGATTTGAAGGGCAAATCATACCTCTTTTTTTGTTTTCTTCACCAGATATTTTTTTAGAAAGTATGTAATTTTTGGATTTCTAGCTATACTTAAAGAGATAAAAACCGTTATATCAAGGGAAAACAAACAAAGACGATTAATTTTGAAGGGACAGAAACTAAAAGAAGCATTAATAAATAGTTAATAATGGATAAGAAGTGAGTTCTTCATAATCTAACAAGTTATATTTTAGTTTTCTACAAATCTGCTATCAGGCTGTAAACCGCAACAACATGTATCATGAAAAGCGCTAGAGTATACTGGTATACTTCAGGGACGTACTTCAGGAGTTAGTTGTATTCAACTATAGCAGAATGCTTGTAAGATTAGGAGAAGCAAGTGAAGAATGATGAGATAATTCAAAGAAAAGTAGTTAAGAACAAAAATATCTGGCCGTAAAGCATCTAACAAGATACAATTAAATTAAAAAATAGGCCTACCTTCTACGTTTTCTGTTCACGAAAAATAAAAAGTGTATTATACTGTAAAATAGACTATGCTATATTTTCAAATTCTTTATGTCTATATGTCAAACTCTGTTTTCAGTATTCTATTCAGGAATTTTCAGGTCAAACATAATGTTAAAATGTTTCTTTTTTATGCAAAACTGGTCTTAAATGTAATAGAGCAATTATGATATTTTTCTGAGTTATTGAAAAATCACTTTTATGCTAATTGAAACATTTTTATTCTCTAAACTTAGTATTACAAAAGACAAAATGGCCTCATCAATAATTTTTTATTGGTCACAATAGAGACTTCTGTTATCACCCAAAAACTAGACAGTATATATATACAGTATAAGGATATTTCTAGTTTGTAATAAAAAAAATGAACTTTCAAAGAACCATCCCTGTAGCTTGTCTTTGACCTTGTTGATAAACACCAACTCTCTACTGAGAGGCTTACACGTAGGACACTCATAAACACACACTCACTCACACATACACGCAACAATGACAAAAAATAATATAACACACATTTCTTTTTTTTTATCATCTTTATTTACAAATATACAACTACGCATATTATGCGTAACAGGCATATGTAGTAATAAATTACACAATAACATCGATGCACATGAGCAAAGAATGAAACCCACTAGTTCAACTTCTCACTTTGTTTTTTTTTTTTAAGTATATTATTGTAATAGTAGATCCCTGGGCCATTTTCTCTTGAATGGTCTTGGGGGATTCTGGGAAGGTGAGGAGGAAGTAAGGATTCGTACAAATGGATTTGGGTGAGAGGAAAGGTTGTTGTGAAATGACTTATAACGGATCAGAGGCAAGGTTTCAGATGAATGGAATTTTTAGGTCTTTATGAAGGGTGTAGTTTTTGACAGAGCATTTGTGATAGTGCAGAAGATTTTAAGATTACAATGATTGTATTCTATGAATATTGGATGGTTTTGCACAACCCCATAGTTCAAGTCTGTAAGTCCAGGTCGGTCGCAGTAATGTTTTGTATAGTAGTACTTTGTTATGTAGCGTCAATTTGGCGACATGGAGCTTTTTTTTAACGTAAAAGACGCGTGAATACTTTTATTTATATTAATATTTAAATGCCACTTTTGCAGACAGGCTTCAATGCTATTTAGGTGTTCTTGGAGGATTATTCTGCTAATCCTTGCATAGTTTTTAATGTTTCATATAATAATTGAATAAGCGTGTCCAATCATACTTATTATAGTGACTATTGGTTTTTGTTTTTGGCAACTAAAATAACTAAATCATAAGATTTTATTCAATTGTAATGTTACCTAATGTTTTACCATTACTAGTAAAAAAATATTGTCCTAGGAAGTTGAAATTACAGTAGTGTATAGTTGCATAAAGTATCTATCAAACATTTAGGCTCTCTACAATTTGTAGAAAACAGAAACATCCTCTGCGCGAGTACCAACTAGTTATAGTCCCCAGGATCTCTCTCAATGTCTTTCTTCTTTCTTGCAGGCGTGAAAATGCATTCAAGCATCTAGTATAGTTGTCAGGTTTCTGAGATCGTGAAAAGACATATCTTTTGTAATGTTGAAATTCCTTCACTTACTATTGTTTAGTTAAAAGGTTTCCCATTGAAGTGCTGTTGGAATATGTTGTTTAGTTATCTTTCATAGTCGGCTTTTTTTTTATTATTATTTTTGGTCAGTTATTTAGCTATTTCCAATTTTCAAGAGTGTTAGTCATCATTACATAGCCACAGATAACTGCCATTACTATTTGTACTATTACTATTAAATTACTATTTGTAATTTTAATATTATATTACAGTTTGGAATTGTATGTCAAGTTTTAATAAAATATCTCATCGAAAAAATGTGTAAACTGTTTGACTAGGCATTTATACATATCTGGAGACACCTTTTACTGACTAGGCCACAAAGCTTAAAAAAAAAGAAGTAATCCAATTTAATGTGATAATAACATCGTTTAATTTAATCATCTACAATTAAAATGGAGATGGTTTGTGAATGGCATGTTTGGGGGTTCGGTTTGTTACATCTGTTGACGATTCTGTAATTATTATAATTACTTACTAGTTGGATGGGATGATTAGGTATTTATCACCAGGCAAACTACTGTCTTCATCATGTTACCGTAAACTATTCTATAATCACTGAGTTAAAATCAATGTCATCAACATAGGAAAATATTTTATTTAATTTTGAAAGGCGAACCCGATTTTGATAGAATTTCTACTAACAGTATGGCTAGTGAAGCAACCAGTTAGTAGCTAATCAAGTACCTATCTACGTTGACTTGTTTCTTTTTTATGCTACCAAAGAAATAAAATAAAATTTATGCTTTTCAAAGATAAAAGAAAAAAAATAGAAGAAAAAGAGAAAAAGTGAAGGTGTGAAAAAGTAAATTAAAACTCTTAAAAGTAAACACAGAATCAACAGAAGTCAGTGTCTGAGAAGCTGAAGCGTGATGCAGTTCTAAGGTAGCATTGACTATCTGGAGGGTGGAGTATCATGGCAAATTGGCCACGACAAGCAGCTGTTACAGAGTTGTAGACACCACAACGTTACAAACCTTTCTAGTTATGAATGCAATGTAGTAGTTAAGAAAATTCATTTTGTCAAGATATTTTTTTAAATATATAATATGTAGAGAGTAGCTTACACATACGCACGCACACAACACACACACACACACACACACACACTTATATAAGGGATGCTATATTTATAAGAGCAGATTTTTTTTATAAGAGCAGGTTTTTTATAAGAGCAGATGTATAGAGTAGTCAAAAGGTCTGCTTAGCCGCCAAAACCGTAAAGGGTTCTTCCTTGGACCTTCAAGGCGTAAACGACGTCCATAGCAGTGACAGTTTTCCTTTTGGCGTGTTCAGTGTATGTCACAGCATCCCTTATAACACACACACACACACACACATATTTATATATTCAAATCACAATAAGAAATAGGAAAAAAAAGACTAAGATCTTTCAACCGTAACAGGTGGTTACGCTCTTACGGTTGAATGATCTTAGTTGAAAATGCATTTTATACTGTAAATGAATAATGTAGAACGAATGGGTGTAAATGTTATACAAAAATGGACCTAATAAGCCATATCATATCATATGGCTTATTGATAATATTTGTTTATATTATCAATAATATATATCAATTATGATTGATATATACATCAATCAAACCAAGATTATATATATATATAAATAATATAAATTTTATATATATATTATATATATATATTTTATATATATAAATTTTAACAAAAATATAAAGGGAGAGAATAAAGTACATGAAAGAAAGACAATCAAAAAAGGAAGAAGGTTATAGTAGGGTTGTAACAACAATCAGGTCGGACCCTCAATTGTTGCCAACCCTACTAGATTCGAGATCTCTAACAAATTTGTAACTGCTATCAAAAGTGGCGCTGCTTGGTATAACATTGAGTTCATGATTTTGGATGTTGAGGCTCGGATTGTTATCTTTGATGTGTAGGGCTTCCAAAATGGCTAATCGATCATTGTCAGTGTTATATTGAAGTACTACAGTCCCTTCAACTAACATGCCTCTTGTGAGCTTGATACCATGTGCTTCCTCGGTGTGTTTCTTGGGGGCTCCTGCTGAAAGATGCATTGTCAAGCGCCTTGAGAGCTTCGTTAGTCAACCCTACTATAACCTTCTTCCTTTTTTGATTGTCTTTCTTTCATGTACTTTATTCTCTCCCTTTATATCTTTGTTACACCTGTTTTGTTTAGTGTTAAAGATTCATTTATTATTTATTATTGATATTATACATAGTTTTAACATATTTTAAACCTGAAGATGACCAATGTATGGTCGAAAGCTTGTGATTTTTTAGTGTATCGTGTTCTCAATATAGTCATTTTGTTTTATCAGTTGTTTACCTTGTTTGTCTACATGTCGTTGGCCAACTACTTATGGAAATTACCTCTAGAGCAAAGGACGATTGTACGAAAAATAGAGGCTATCAGTAAAAAGGTTGTCAATGCAGAGGCTGCTGCACATTTCAATTCAATATATATATATATATATATATATATATATATATATATATATATATATATACACAAAAATATTGTGATAATAGAGGCAGAGATAAATCGACTTCCTCTATTACTTGATATTGCCAGTTTTGTACTTAATATTTTTTTTTTAAATAACATAACTTAGTATAACTTTTAAATAAAGTTCCAAGTAACTTTGTTTATTAATTTTAATTTGTTCTATTAATGGAATAGGTATTATAAATATAAAACCTGAAATGATATTCGAATTCTGAGTGATCTCACTGAAGCTTCATTGGGTAATCAAGCATGCTTTTCAATTCTGCTCCAGCAGGCTCTCTTTGAACTATGTAAATCTGAGCTGCGTACCGCTTGACTGATTGCATATTCCTAAAACCATACAAACCCTCAGCTATTTCTCTGCCTCAATCCATTCCACTCTCATACTACTGTTTGTTTATTTCTCTTTATTTTGTTTCTCTTCTCAAATTTTAATATGAGTATACCTTGTTTCTAATAACAAGTCTCAATTTGATATTATTCTGTTATCACAACATTCAATGAAATAAATTATATACGTTAAGAATGATGTTTGAGGTAGTTTGATGTAGCTTGTGCATAATGTTAATAGTACAGAGGATATTCCAGTCTACGGATAAGCTTTTGTTAGTAGTATAGTACCTTTTAAACTAAAATCTAGAGATGCTGGGGTACCTTTTAAAATTGTCCGTTCCGTTGCCTAGCATTGCTATGGGCTTCTCTGGTAACATTAGGTATGTGCTTTGTTAGATTGCAAAGACTTAATGATATATTAAAAAGCGTATGGTGTTACTTTTGAAGTGATCCGTCTTAAGTGGGTTTTCCTTTCTCGTCACTCCTGGTAATCTCGAGTTATACTCTGGATGGGATATCCAGATTGTCATCTTCTATTTCGAATTCTCTGGGGTGAACTGGATGGTGGGAAGAAGCAGCTAAAGAAATCAGCGTAGCGGTATATATATATATATATATATAGTGTCATAAATATATTGAATATGAAATCGGGAAGACGATCCAAATTGGACACAAGGCGAGTTCAAAATCGAAAAAGAGTAACACAGAGATTAAAGAAACACACTTACAAACTCAAATTTTCGGGTAATCCGTTTTCAGGAGAACGGTAATATTTGAAGTTTAGAGACAACTATGGAAAGTACGTGCATATATCTATTATATTTGAATCAATAGATTACTTCTGAATTTCTGTTATTTGGTTAAGATTTCTTTTTTAAAATTTCAAAAAATTTCATGATTACACGAAATAAATCTTGCCAAAGAATGCATTATATATTTCCCTGCTAAAGTCTCTCTAGTTTTGCACAGGTGAATGTCATATAAAATTGTAGTATTAATGATGATAATAAAATATAATATTAATTAATAATAATATTGTCGTGTTAAGGTATTTAGAATTATTAATTAAACGATTTGAAACAATAACACAAGTTTTATAATTTTACAGTCCAACTCAAAACAAAACAGAAATTACAGGTTCTTTGACAACCAAAAAACCTATACCTGTTCTTTCTTTAAAAATATACAGTCCAGTAACGTTGAAATAGTCCAGAACACAAAATAGTCTCTTTGCTTCAATATTAATGATTTGGCATGTTTTGTTTTGTTTAAATACCGGCAAAGCAGCATAACATTTGTGTTGTCTTTATCTACAATATTTGCTTTCAATTTCAAGCAAATCACTACTTGTTAAAATTAGGATAAAAAAATAAATAACATAATATAATCGAGGCAATTTTATTAATAAAAGTATTGTTATATAATAGGATTCAGATTGAATAATTTATAATATTTACAGTCAATTAATATAAGATGTGCATTCCATCATTTGAAAAAAGTTGAAACGAAATAGAAATTATCAGATTTTAATAATTGATGACTGTGATACTACTTTTACCAGAGCATTTCATAATGAGTTTTAATATCAATTGATATTCAAATAAACCAAGTAATTAAATTACCTAGCTTTCTATGAGCATGATAATTGGTTTGTTTATAGTAAGTTTGAGTTTAGACCATTTCAAATTTATAATTGAGTTAAACCTCTGAAATTTAATAAGTAGGTGTTTTGTATTTAAAAGACTACTTTTTTTATTTCTGTAAAAAAATGAGAGAAAACATTAATTAACATATAATTAAGGTTGTACGGTATGGAAACTAATAGATTAAAATGCTCCTACACTGAATGCTATTATATTCTTAGTATAACTAGCACTAACATTTTATTTCTAGTAAATAATTATAGTATTGAAGTTTGTTAGAGGAATCATTCTTCATGAGGCTTGGTTATTTCCCTTTTCAATTATACGAGATAAGGCCGAGTTAACGTCAGATATTGGCCCCAGGTAATCGATAAATCCCTTCCCTTGCACCGCCTCAGCCCCTCCTTTCGAAACTCGAACCTTCATCACGTTGCTTCTTTTCTTTCGCTAATGATACTATTTTTCATGTAGACAAGTTGCCTCCCCAGCAGCCATATTATCTGTTGGAAACCTGATTACGCCATTCTTGATAAACGACCTTCTTTGTACTTAGCAACACTGGAAAACAAGCAAAAGGGAAAACTGATTTCATACTTGTGGTGCATTACTGCAGCATGACACCTAATGAGGAAAGAGAGAGAACTTGTCAAAGAGAATCAGTGTGAACATCTTACAAAATCTCAATCAAACATCTGTATGATTTTCCTATGTGGAACCGAAGGCACGCAACAAATCTCCAAGACCCTTTGCTAATAGCTTTCATTCACCAGAGTTGACTATTAGAACTGATAAATAGATATTAAAACAGTAGTCCAGGACTATTAAACTAACTAATTAGGGACTATTAAAACAGTTAATTTATCATCCTTTAGGTATCTTCAAAAAATACTTTTATAGTTGCGTCACACTTACTAATAAATTGAATAGAATAGACACATATACTTATGTTTACAAATTTCACAGCCTTTCGTGAAGATGAATAGTAATAACGAAGTCGAAAGTTGACATGGCTTTGCTGTATGAGTCTGTAAGCCTGGTAAAGTATTCCACATGTTCTAGCAAAGCTGCAATAATTCTACTAACATTCATCAACAAAATATAAACTTCTGTATTTTTTATTTATATGCTGTAACACGAATGTAGTATGATAGTACAATACGAGTATGTATGAGAATGTCCATATAATTATTTCGTATATTTACATGTTTAATTATTTCAACTGTAATTGGGTTATATGTTGTGGCATATATTCCCATCAATTAAGGCAATTAAAGATTTATTGTTTTTTTTGCAAAACTGATACCTCAAGTTAAAAAATTCGAAATGGCCTACACTCAAATGTACTCTGATAAAACATAATATCAAACTCGTTGACAAACATTAGTTGTTTGTTAATGTGGATATCGTGTAGACGTAATATAAACTCTGTGATAAAGTGTGTTCAACTCATACGTCAATTAATTTGATTCATGAAAAATTACTAAATTCATGAAAAAATTTTGATTCATTGAAAATTATTGAGGCTGTATCCTTCCTTATATGTATTCCCCATATACCCACATATTACTTTTTTTTAGACGTTTGAATATTTTTTGACTCGCAGTTCTCGAGTCAAGTTCTTCTTTCTATAAATACTTCTATTCTAATCCATGAGATCAGTTCTGACCATGTTTTTGGCCTCTGAATAAACTCAATGCAAAGCAGTCCATCTAGCAACCTATTGCTATATAGTAATTATTAATTAATATATTATTGTAACAAAATTATGAGCATTTAGTTCTATTAAACGTTGAAACATTTTCTCCCATAGTAGTGTTTTCATAATCAACAGCCACAGGTTTATCTATTTTTTATAAATTTCCGAGATAGAGTTACGTTTATCAACTTTTCTAAGCTTCTAGGAAATCATGTGGTCATTGTCTCTATTGTCTTTAGACACTGTCATTATAGTTTACGAAAGTTAATTTAGGAACCTGTATATAATTACATACTGTTACCAATGCATATAATTATATTTAATTTATAACAGCAGTAATTACAATTTTTTAGAGCCAAACATGTAGATTTGCTTTGGTAGAATCTGACTTCTACCAAGAATACCTTACATGATAACATTACTAATGTTTTGTATACCTCTGAGAGTTCTATTTTAGTATTTATAATAACCCGATCTTTTGTTTTTTATTTGCTTTTTAAATGTTACTAAAGAATCTAATAGTTGTCACTTTTAATTTAATACTATTCTTTCAATACTGTAAGCTGGTGAAATATTCATAGCAAGACAACATGAAATTACCATTATAAGTTTACAAAATTGCCAAAGTAGATGTTTAACATTAGCAACAATTTCGTTATAATGAGTATTAATATTTTTTAGAAACAACGGATTTGTTACACATACCAGGAAACACATATCTAACAATATGTACTGCTTTAGGATGCGACATGTAGACTGATTACAACACATTTATTTGACAATCAACTATCACACACTAGAAGAGATAAAAAAAAATCTGGAGGGGTCTACACTTAACATTACTATAAGTAATCGTAACAAACCCATTAACAAGTAACATAGCTAGTTTTTATCTTAATGTGGCTATAGTGTGGATGTAATAGTAAGCACTATGGTAGACATAGAACATGAAATAATTGATTTCATCTACTCATTAAAGTAGATGACCATTAATCACTAAACATAATAAACATTGGTTAATTAGAGTACCCAGAAGGTCACCCTGCTGCATAAGCCTTGAGTCGTCACAGTTTTAGCTGTGTTAAGTCCAAGATTTATTACATTAATTATTCTTACATTCCATTGTTGTAATCCACTAAATTGTTCCTTGATGAATATATCTATTATTAGTTCAAATTAGTTCAATTTGAACTAGTATTAGTTCAAATTTAATAAATTCAAGAGTATATTACATAAAGTCTCTTCATATCCATGTAGCACTATAGAGTAACTTATTTAACAAATAAGGGGTGTTATGATTCGTTAACAAAAATTTTGGAACTGATTGCGTTGATTAGCTTTATTGATATAGCTGTTGACGCTTTTGATGATGCTTGTTTACCAAAAACTTATTACTCTATTCTAGATGTGACTCAATAGTTATCATTATTAGTGTAGTGTTACTCTTCCAATATTTAAGCTTAAGGGTATTCGTAGTAAGTCAATACCTAATGAAAATTATAATTGAATCAACATAATCTTTTTTGGTAATTCAAATAAAAGTGTTCGTTGGGTCAGGTAATAGTATAACAGAAAACTTCGATGAGTCACAGACTCACAGTTTCATACGAATAATAAGAACTTGTCGATAAAAACACATTTAGCTCATCTTTTTGAAAGAAGTATTAATTCTGGAAGTAATATGGAAATAGTTTTTATATTTTGAAATTAAATTATAATTATAATTTTTAATTTGTAATAAATTTGACATTTTAATAAAAATATGGCGTTTACTTTAAGTAATTAGCGCTATCAATTTATATAAATTTAGACAATCAAGTAGTAAATACTTGCACTAAGCTTCTTTACTTTACTTAATTTACTTCTTAATTTAGTGCTCTGACCTTGAGTCAGTGGGAAGAAAGAAAAACTACCATAATAATAACAATAATAATATTAATATTATTAAATATTGATTTGTTAAATTAAATATTTATAAGAATTTTTTTTTATAAATATTTTATTTATATAAATTATTAAAGTAATTATTAAAAATATAAATTTAAGTAAAATAATTTTGATTATTTAAAAATATAAATTATTAAATAATTTATTAAAATAATTTTAATATTTATAAATATTTATTTTTTAAATAAATATTTAAAAGAAATAATATAAATATTATTTACTTTTGAATTAAACAGCAGAAGATTGTTGTATATAATTTTGCTTGAAATAGCAAGAAGGATTTATTTGCTCTCACAATAAATGAAGACGCAATTGTCACGATATAGTGGGGGTAGTTTTCCCAGTAGAATGAATGTAAGCGAACTTTTGGACCCTATAGTTAGATGCATGTCTTAACCCGTCAGTCATTCGTGCTTCGCCAGAGAGAACAGAGCAAAATTACGTCTCACCATGCCAAGGTACGCCTATTTGTTCATAGATCATGTTATATGATATTATTCTTCATCATTTTCTTTATATTTACTTTCACATACATTGTATACAATATTTTATGCACAATACTTGTATTAAAAGTTAAATGTATGTTATTTTACTTCTTTTTTATCAATGTCAAACAGACAAAGTGTTAGTTCATGTTAATTTTTAGTTTAAAAGTTATAATTTATTAAGCTATTCTAAAATAATTTGCAATACGTAAATAAAACGTATTTAATCAATACGTAATTGATTAAAATGCAATTAACAATACATAATTAATTTTCTTAGAGAAAATAAGTAAATAATTTTACTCAACAATTGCTATGAGCCGGTTTATCTCATCCACGTATTTTAACCTACCTTTTCAACTACTCACTAATTATAGATTTATTTCTATTAATTATTATTTGTAACATTCTGCAAACGGCATCTAAAATTGATGCATCTACTGGCATTGCTGTTAGATGAGCAACCAATTCTTGAAATGGAAATAATTTGAGATAATCATCTAGTTAATAAAATAAATACTAGATAATTATAAACAATCATTTTTTAAAAAAATCATAGTTTTTCTTGTTGAATGTTTGATCTAAGCTTACCACCTTTAACCTTTGACTGTTAAACCTCTAAGCTTGTCTCCATCTTTGATTCCTTTCTCCTCTCTTACTCTCACTCCCTCTTCATCCCTGTCATACACTTCTCCCTGTCTATACTCATATCATACTCATATCTTTCTTGTTCTGCTGCTTCTCACAAACTATATCGTTGTCTTCACACTCTTCACCCCTGATCTATGTAACAATGTGTTAATTGAATTAATAGCTTTTTGTTTTGTTTTCCTCATTTCAGTGACCTCTAAATCAGAGAGCTTGTACTTCAATCGTTCCCTTATACAAATTTAATATATTTATTCAGATTTATATAATTAGAATTATACTAATATTAGAATTATAGTTTTAATTAATTAAATTAATTAAAAGTACATAACATATTTTTACATGTACCCGAAATATATATATCTTCCTGTACAAAGTTAAATAAACTATAAGAACTTAAAAAAGCTCTCATAATTATTAAATAATGCCTGTTAAAATATAGTAAAAATATTGGTCCAATTTTTCTTCAATAGTATACTTTTGAATATATAAAATAAAAAATCTGGAGTGGCCTACACTCTACTTTACTATAAGTAACTCAATGTCAAATTTCTTGAGTATATAAAACATAACGTATCATTTAAGCATAACATAAATATCTAAATGGGATATAATTATTAGCATTGCATTTGTGAGGTAGTACAGATAGTGATTGAAGGACATATCAATTTATAAGCTTATTTTTGTACATCACACAGCTGATGCAAATAATTTCATTAGTATAACTACAGCAGTAATAACATTTTTGAAAAACCAAAGTGAACATTTCTTGAAACGAAATATTATCCTTCAAGAGAACATGGCTATTGTTCAAATAGCCAGTAGATTTCTTACATCGTTTACTTGACATCCTTCTACATTGAATATTAATGTAAAATTTTCAAATTTGAAACAGTAAAATACCCTTTCTTTCTCGGAAAACATCTTAAACAGCGAAGAAAATGTTGTTTTAAGGTGATTTGTTAATTAAAGATGTACGATAATTACAGTTATTAATCTCTAAACGAAAGATTTATATTTTGAATTATCTTTTACACTTTTGGTTTTTAACAGAATTATTATACTGGGAGTTTTATGGATTCTTAGTATTTAATAAGATCATTTTCCTTCCCCTTTGTCAAATAACATATATACGAATTTTTTTTTTAATGAGTGTTATCATTTTCCTGCACAATATTATTCCTCTTACATCTCTTATAAGTCAATAATATATTTTCATTTTTCCATTAGAAACATCAATTTTATCTCAGTGGATTTGCTCAAAAAATTTCTAAGTCAATGTAAACAATGTAAAAAAATACAAAAAATTCGACAAGTATAGCAGGTGATCTCTTAGTCTAGGGTAAACAAACAGTTTTTATATCGTTATTGCTCTTTCCCGTAATTCAAACTTCATCAATTTTTTTTTGTGAATTGCTAATTTTTTGTTCCATTTTTGGTCAAATTTTCATTTTTTTTTAATGAGCCGTTAAGCGTCAAAAAATCATTTTCTGAAAACACAAAACGTACTGTAACGCCCCTTTAGCGAAAGTAATTTCAAAAAAAAATATCTCAACTCATTCGCCATATAATGTTCTATTTGTAGGCATAGTTTCATTCTTGTCCGTCAAACAGTATGGCTTGTATCACACTCACAAGGTTTGAGATTGAATTATAAGTCAAAATTTTTACATTTTATTGAAAAAAAAATATTTTCCTTTGTTTTAAAATTCTGGATATATTTTTCGTTTGTTGCATTCGTAACCTCAAAGATAATGTCAAAACTTCAAAACTCTAGGGTTATTAGTTTAGGAGAAATAAATGTTTTAAAAAAAAACGGTTTTTGGCAAAAAAAGTGACTTTCCCATCATGGATAATTCTTCCCAAACTATAGGGATCTTCGTCTTTATGAGGCCCATTTTTGTGTAAAATATCAACTTGATCCATCAAAGATTCTGGACCGTAGCGTGGTAACAAGCAATGCTAACACACGCACCCACCCACCCACCCACCCACCCACACACACACAGACATCATCGTAAAAACGTCATAAAACGACTTCTGGTACCTCAAAACATGTAATTCCGTCAAAATCTCAAGATCGAATTTTTTCACGATCAGTATACTTTACTTATAGTAAAGTAAAAAATCTGGAGTGGCCTATACTCTACTTTACTATAAGTAACTCAATGTCAAATTTCTTGAGTATATAAAACATAACGTATCATTTAAGCATAACATAAATATTTAAATGGGATATAATTATTAGCATTGCATTCGTGAGGTAGTACAGATAGTGATTGAAGGACATATCAATTTATAAGCTTATTTTTGTACATCACAAATAATTTATTATTTGCAAATAATTTCATTAGTATAACTACAGCAGTAATATCATTTTTGAAAAACCAATGTGAACATTTCTTGAAACGAAATATTATCCTACAAGAGAACATGCCTATCGTTCAAATAGCCAGTAGATTTCTTACATCGTTTACTTAACATCCTTCTACATTGAATATTAATGTAAAATTTTCAAATTTAAAAGAGTAAAATACCCTTTTTTTCTCTGAAAAACATCTTAAACCGCGAAGAAAATGTTGTTTTAAGGTGATTTGTTAATTAAAGATGTACAATAATTACAGTTATTAATCTCTAAACGAAAGATTTATATTTTGAATTATCTTTTACATTTTTGGTTTTTAACAGAATTATTATACTAGGAATTTTATGGCTTCTTAGTATTTAATAAGATCATTTTCCTTCCCCTTTGTCAAATAACATATATACGATGTTTTTTTTAATGAGTGTTATCATTTACCTGCACAATATTATTCCTCTTACATCTCTTATAACTCAATAATATATTTTCATTTTTCCATTAGAAACATCAATTTTATCTCAGTGGATTCGCTCAAAAAATTTCTAAGTCAATGTAAACAATGTAAAAAAATACAAAAAATTCGACAAGTATAGCAGGTGATCTCTTAGTCTAGGATAAACAAACAGTTTTTATATCGTTATTGCTCTTTCCCGTAATTGAAACTTCATGAATTTTTTTTTATGAATTGCTAATTTTTTGTTCCATTTTTGGTCAAAATTTCATTTTTTTTTAACGAGCCGTTTAGCGTCAAAAAAACATTTTCTGAAAACACAAATCGTACTGTAACCCCCGTTTAGCGAATGTAATTTTGGAAAAAAATATCTCAACTCATTCTCCATATAATGTTCTATTTATAGGCATAGTTTCATTCTTGTCCGTCAAACAGTATGGCTTGTATCGCTCTCACAAGGTTTGAGATTGAATTATAAGTCAAAATTTTTACATTTTATTGAAAAAAAAATATTTTCCTTTGTTTTAAAATTCTGGATATATTTTTCGTTTGTTGCATTCGTAACCTCAAAGATAATGTCAAAACTTCAAAACTCTAGGGTTATTAGTTTAGGAGAAATAAATGTTTTAAAAAAAAACGGTTTTTGGCAAAAAAAGTGACTTTCCCATCATGGATAATTCTTCCCAAACTATAGGGATCTTCGTCTTTATGAGGCCCATTTTTGTGTAAAATATCAACTTGATCCATCAAAGATTCTGGACCGTAGCGTGGTAACAAGCAATGCTAACACACGCACCCACCCACCCACCCACCCACCCACACACACACAGACATCATCGTAAAAACGTCATAAAACGACTTCTGGTACCTCAAAACATGTAATTCCGTCAAAATCTCAAGATCGAATTTTTTCACGATCAGTATACTTTACTTATAGTAAAGTAAAAAATCTGGAGTGGCCTACACTCTACTTTACTATAAGTAACTCAATGTCAAATTTCTTGAGTATATAAAACATAACGTATCATTTAAGCATAACATAAATATTTAAATGGGATATAATTATTAGCATTGCATTCGTGAGGTAGTACAGATAGTGATTGAAGGACATATCAATTTATAAGCTTATTTTTGTACATCACAAATAATTTATTATTTGCAAATAATTTCATTAGTATAACTACAGCAGTAATATCATTTTTGAAAAACCAATGTGAACATTTCTTGAAACGAAATATTATCCTACAAGAGAACATGCCTATCGTTCAAATAGCCAGTAGATTTCTTACATCGTTTACTTAACATCCTTCTACATTGAATATTAATGTAAAATTTTCAAATTTAAAAGAGTAAAATACCCTTTTTTTCTCTGAAAAACATCTTAAACCGCGAAGAAAATGTTGTTTTAAGGTGATTTGTTAATTAAAGATGTACAATAATTACAGTTATTAATCTCTAAACGAAAGATTTATATTTTGAATTATCTTTTACATTTTTGGTTTTTAACAGAATTATTATACTAGGAATTTTATGGCTTCTTAGTATTTAATAAGATCATTTTCCTTCCCCTTTGTCAAATAACATATATACGATGTTTTTTTTAATGAGTGTTATCATTTACCTGCACAATATTATTCCTCTTACATCTCTTATAACTCAATAATATATTTTCATTTTTCCATTAGAAACATCAATTTTATCTCAGTGGATTCGCTCAAAAAATTTCTAAGTCAATGTAAACAATGTAAAAAAATACAAAAAATTCGACAAGTATAGCAGGTGATCTCTTAGTCTAGGATAAACAAACAGTTTTTATATCGTTATTGCTCTTTCCCGTAATTGAAACTTCATGAATTTTTTTTTATGAATTGCTAATTTTTTGTTCCATTTTTGGTCAAAATTTCATTATTTTTTAACGAGCCGTTTAGCGTCAAAAAAACATTTTCTGAAAACACAAATCGTACTGTAACCCCCGTTTAGCGAATGTAATTTTGGAAAAAAATATCTCAACTCATTCTCCATATAATGTTCTATTTATAGGCATAGTTTCATTCTTGTCCGTCAAACAGTATGGCTTGTATCGCTCTCACAAGGTTTGAGATTGATTTATAAGTCAAAATTTGTACATTTTATTGAAAAAAAATATTTTCTGTTGATATAAAATTTTGAATATATTTTTCGTTTGTTCCATTTGTAACCTCAAAGATAATGTCAAAATCTCAAAACTCTAGGGTTAGTAGTTTAGGAGAAATAAATGTTTTAAAAAAAACGGTTTTTGGCAAAAAAAGTGACTTTCCCATCATGCATAATTCTTCCCAAACAATAGAGATCTTCGTCTAAATGGGGCCCATTTTTGTGTAAAATATCAACTTGATCCATCAAAGATTCTGGACCGTAGCGTGGTAACAAGCAATGCTAACACACGCACCCACCCACGCACCCACCCACCCACCCACTCACACACCCACCCACCCACCCACCCACACACACACAGACATCATCGTAAAAACTTCATAAAACGACTTCTGGGACCTCAAAACATGTAATTCCGTCAAAATCTCGAGATCGAATTTTTTCACGATCACTATACTTTACTTATAGTAAAGTAAAAATTAACTGTTTTGTTAGTGTTAAGTTTGTACTCAATGATTAAATTATAATTGTAAAAATATAACACTTTCAATTCCTAAGATTATTATGAAGTATGCCATCTTTGTGCACGTGCTTTATGCTTAAGTGATGTACATATTATTATCCAAAAATATGATTATCAACTTTTTAAAACAGGGTCATTTTAAACTATTTTACTCGTACATCCAAAAAAATTGGAATCTCTGACATTTAGTTACTATATTAGATACAACTAAAGTAGTAGTACAGGTTTTTCCTCACAGCACACTGTTATGAGGAAGTTTATTTATAACCGCATGTCTCACACTAGGTATAACATGCGTACAACATATAACATACGAACTTTAAGTATAATACACAACTAAAATATTACTCACTCTATGAGTAAATATAATATTATGCATGGATTAATATAAATAAGAAATGTATGCATATTTCTATGTATTTCTTAAATGTAATAATTAATAAATAATCAATCACTTAAATAATATTAAATAATTTATTATTAATAATAATTAAATTTTTATATTTTTATAATATATAATCTTATGTATTTCCAAAATAATTATCTAAATTCACTCTGAACACTTCCAAAGGAATATTAGATTAACATTTTTTGAAGTCATGCACAAATCTTTCTGTTATTCATTTATTTTCTTTGATATACCAATCATGTCCTGTATTATTCACTGTTTTTGTTAGTCTCTGCCGGTAAGGATCTAATTTTGGACAGTTAGAGATTAAATTGTTCCATGTCTAATCAGTCAGTCATCACATATGTAATTTAATTTTTGAATGATATGGAATTTCTTTAAGTAATATCCAGTTCGTCCATTCCCGGTCAGTACGTCAGTCTGTAATCCACTTGCAAGTCGTCAAGCTTTTCCCTTGTCTTTATAGTCGAAAGTTTTTCTTTTAGTGCTGGTGCTCCGTTCCTCATCTCATCTTTCTTCAGTCGCCGCTTCTAGTTTCTTTTCCAGGTAGTTGATGAGTACCGCTGTGTATATGACGACCATGTCCTCATCCGTAGCTGTTTCCTTCGACAACTTGTCTTCCATCTCGTTACCTGCTGTCCTCACGTGGGCATTGGTCCACTCAATGCTTATTTTTACCCTCCATATTTCAAGATGTTTTCTTATTTCTTTAGGATGTCATTGAGTATTTCTATTGTTTATTCTTCAATAGTCTTTCAATTAATGTCAGCTTTAATTAATACTTTATTGAGGTCTGTTCTTGTAAATATTTGATTAATTCATATTATTGCCAGCAGGATGGCAATTTTCTGCCTGCTTGTTGCTGCAGCAGGAGCCAATCAAAATTTCATACTTTCTGCCATTTGCTCAATTTGATAGACTACAAATGCAAAACTAAGTCTTTCTGAAATTATACTACCACCTCATACCGCGCATAAGCCTCCTTGAGGGTGTCAAACTTTGTCTGTGACAGGATACAACCATTCTATAAACCAACTGCTTTCTCATATTCCTCTGCACTATCTGATCCAAATATCATAAGATAATACAGGCTACTAAGCTATAATAGCTCCAACAAAATGGAGTAAATATTTTCCACAACTGTGGCTGCCTTGGACGATACGGTTTGAAAACATTTTACAATGCGCAGTGCATGAGTCTTTGGGTTCGCTTCAGCTTGTTATGATTGACTCTATCGCGCAAGTGTACATTGTCTTGAAAGCCTCACTGGCCAGCCCCCAATAAACAATTGCTGAACGGGAAAGAACTTTTATTATTTCCACACTTTTTGGCACGCTGTATCAAAATGGTGGTTAAAATTATACCTATATCAATGTTACTTCCAAGTACCTGAATCATATTCAGAAAAATCTGGTGTTCTTTAAACTGATGATAATGGCAATAAGAATAATTAGATTCACAGTCTATTTCGTTTAAGATCTTATTATGCCGGTTGTAATTTCCGTATTATAGAGTATGTGTACTAAATTTCAGGCTATTCAAACTATTTTAGAATTACCCAAAAAATAAGAATGAATCTAATTTATACCAATTAATAAAACGTCTCTTTGCCATCCTTATTATTCTAAAATATAAATAATAAAATTGCATAGAGTATTCTTGAAATTAAATGACTAAGTTTTATGTTGTTTATTGATGTTCAGCAAATTAAGATTTTTGTAAGTTTAGCGAAATTAGAAGAGCAGTATATTGGAGACGACAGCGGGTGTTGAGTTCTAGGTATGTGACCGACTGTACAGAAAGTAAAGTGGGATGGGGATGAGTGAACATCTCACTTTTGTAAATATGAACGGTGATGGTTGCATGCGAGGCGAGGAGTTTTGAAAGTGGTTGTAATCTGTAACGATAGTACACTAGAGAGATTAGCGTCGGGAGGAGCCTGTAAGGCGTCAGCGGGTGGCGCTGATAAGAGGATGGATAGCTGCATTAACTCGGAGGGTGGAGATAGGACGTGGCAGGATGTCTGGTAACGAATAGGCTGCCCCCCCCCCCCCCATGCTCTGCAACCAACACAACTAATATTAATTCACACACTTGGACATATAAATTAATCCTTATAAATAAATGCTAACATTTAAATATTTTTATAGTGAATTATTTTCATAAAAGTAACTATGAACGCTTCAGGCTGAATTGAACAATGTGTTGCTGAATATCCTTCTTTTCAAGTGTGAAATTGGAGGATAAAAATAAATTGAAACTAAAGGCAAATAATAATTAGCATGGAGGGATAAGTTTGCCATAATGATGAACGTGACCGGAGGACCCTGATACATAATTCCCTTCGAAGTAAAAACCTTATGTTGTAAAACCTAAATCTCTCGACCTTGTAATGTCCCAAAAATAATTAAATATTCTTCCTTTAAATAAATTCAGTATTTGACTTCATGGTGGAGGAATAACGCCAAAAATAGTCGTTGCTAAACTAAAACACCGTGAAAAGTTTCTAGTGGTTTACACTTAGCTGACAGCTTGCACACAGGATATCAAACTCGATGGTAATCAATTCATTTTTGTTTTTTTTTTAATTTGACTATCCTGCAAACATAATATGAAAATGGTAAAATATTATCATACCCATAGATATTCAACTTAATGATTTTATTTGATTTTATTGTGGTTATATTTATTTTATCAGTTACATTGAACTAGAATCCCTGATGTCGAACCATTTGAAACTTATTATTGTTATCCATGTGAGGGCTTGAGTCTCATCATACTCGAGAATTTGTTACCGTTTTTGTCCTTTGTCATTTTTTTTTAAATCAGCTTTAGTTATTATATACTTCCACCAACTTAATAATTGTCTGTACAGAAGGATCTCGCTTAAGAGAACAATTTTTGGTTAGATTTTTTACATACATATTTCAGTCGTTTCTTCAAAATTTATTGTTTTTCTTATGAATTCAAGTTGATTTAGAATTAAATTTGAATTGACCTTCCACCTGGTGGTATCGGTCCAGCCCGTGGGGTAAATCTGCATTATTTTAAAAGAAAAGAATCAGTTTACTTTAATTTCCTTAAAAAACCTGTAGTTCTTATATTATCCGCTAGGGGCAGAGTGCTCTAGTACACGCAGAGAACGCGAAAGGAACACTTCGGCGAAACTAACAGAAGGAGGTGATAGTATTGAACGTCTGTTCTGAGTCTGTTGGCGTATTATTCATGTTTCCTTTGTCCTTGTACCTTCACTAGCGAAATATCTGTCTCAAAAAAGATGAAAGTGGATACAAACTGTCAGATTTTAATAAAGATTTTTATAATTGACTTATCTTTTCTGCACTAAATATTAATATTAGTGACGAATACAAAGAAAAAGGTGGACTTTTGTATCTAACGTTGTTAGTTGTATGTAATTTTGCATTTAGCTTACTGGCTCGGCCTCCTTGAGATCAAACTAAGCTCTATTCGGACCCCAGACGAAAATCAGTTTGACACCCTTGATCTAAATGATCGTTTGTGATCACTTGACGTCTCCTGTAAAATAGTCTATGGAAAATATTGATCTGACATCTTATAGGTCAAATTATTAGTGTTTTCTTCTCTTCAATCATTAACACATCAAATTTCATATCAGTATTGATAGACTGCAAATTGCTTCGTTCTTGTTTAAAATATCTAAGAAAGGAGGCAGGAGGTCATTCTTATTTTATTAGATGCTGGAAGTAGCATAACAGCACATTCTCCCATTATACACAGAAACGCTTGTCTTTTTACTTTATGAAGATAAAGTTTTCTGCAATTTTTATTCACCTTAAAATACTAAACTAACACTACGTTATCACAGAATTAAAAGCAATTTGGTGTAGCAAAATATAAATTTGAATTTAAAACCTATTTTCTTCGAAAGAATCCTTACTGCAGAACATTGTTTTTGTTCTCTTTGTCAATGTATCTCTTACATGTATTTACAGTTTAGTCTTTTATATAAAGAAGCTCCATTATTGCATGCCTCTGAGAGTTTTAGATTAGTGTTTTAATGAAGAGGGCTTTGAGACATACTTTTTTCTTTCTTCCTAAAAACACGTTAAGGACTGTTTTCGTTGAATTTATATGAAACATTTCTGCTTTAACTCTCTTTGAAATATTGGTAGATTGGGCTGGATGAGCTCAAAGGCTGTATTATTAATATACTTGTCTTCTTATAATAACAACGTCATGTGTATATTCTTTCGCATTGAAATTGTAATTATTGTTTATTATTTTCTTTAAAATGGAAAGTTCAGTTGTATCGAACTTTTTTTTTAATTCGACTGAATTAGATTTGTTATTGTCAACTCTTATCTGCTTAGTTCTTACCTATTCATTAATTACTTCCATGAGAAAGATATTGGATGTGGGAAACAAAATATTTGAAGATTTCTTTGGGCCAAGCCTTTTCCAACCAAAAGACTGTCTAATTCCTCAGCATTTCCGTGTGTCTAGATGTCTAGGTCCCAAGATGAGTGTTTTCACTCACTTCTATTGGAAGGATATAACTAAAAAAAAAAATTTAAGACTTAAAATAACTACCCCAAAACTTTTCAGATAAAGCGTTCTATTATAATACATTCTTCCTTTCTATGCATTGAACCAGCAGTAATACAATGATTTATTAATCTAAAAATTCAGTAATTATAATAATAAATAATAACATTTATTATTCTAAAAAGATTCATACGATCTATTTGTTAAAGGTAAGAATAATTAGCATTATTATGGACTTTTACATGAAGTGATGATCAATTAGTAACTTCCTAATTTACAAGGACATCTATCTTGTAAATACTGGTGAGTGAAAACTTAATAATGAATCCAGAAAAAAATATGTTATTCTGATGTATGCGTCTGAAAACAATAGATTCAGGAGAATGAGGCAGTGGACCATTTGGAAATGGTTAGAACAATTGAATGGATGAAGAAAAATAGATTAAAGGTGTGTACAAACACTGTATCAAATTTAATTTAAAAACTTCATTCCAACTTAACTTAAAGAAAGTAACATATCTTTGAATGAAGATTGACTAAAGTAAGTAGAATATCTCAAAACTTCTTCTTATTATAAATGTATCTTCTGAAGAATGAATTATGCAAGTGGCAATTAATAACTGTGAAGCAACTCTGACTATAAGAGGAGAAAGCCTTTGTTCGCATTCTAGCTGAATGCAGAAAAGAAGTCACATTGAACGCAGTAAAGATATTTGAAAAACCAATAGAACTGAGAAATAACTTTTAAAACCAATTTTGAAGTTTAATAAAGAGAATAAAATTTAATGCTAGTTTTAAAAACGATAAAGGGAATCTGAATTGTGCAGATAGTGTAGCGCTTCGCAAGGCCATCGGATTAATACTAATAATAATATGTCTGATAGTTTTGCATCAATGATTTCAAATTTGTTACAAATGACAATATGGCTATAGCACAATAAAACTGATTGCATATAAGTTAGATATATTTTACCACAAGACATGGTAAATCTTGATCGTTATAGTCGCATTAAAATAAAAAAAAAACTTAATTGATTGTCAAAGAGATTGATATTATCTTTACTTAGTAAAGTGTAGTCTCAATATTTTTTTTTATTTCTTTAAATATATCATTAAATTTAATTCTTTAATTTGTTCTGATGCCTTTACTACTTACTGTAACTTTGCTTAATTTTTCTTGATTTTATGACGTATTTTATTGGGTACTAATTTTTTTTAGTTCGTTATGTTTCTCTATCTGCATTAAGTTATTTTTCGCTTTCTAGAGAGTAGTACCATAGTTCAGTGCTTGTGGGAATATTTCGTGCAGTACTCTAGTTGTCTAGAGTCATTCATAGTACCACATAAACTGAAAACGGTAGATGTCAAAATATATTAATAAGTTTTTTCTCCACGCTGTTTAATTTTTTTTTGTTTTCAGATATTAGTTTTGATAGCGTAAATTGTAGGATAAATGTTTTGGGTAAAATTTGAGTAATGCATGTAATTAGTTGTAGAGTTTCTCAAAGTCGAAGAGCTTTGAAAGGCTGGTACAGCGAGTCGGAATCTTTTACAAAACTATTTCAACCAAACCAACCACCATGAATGAAATCCTATGAATATTTTAAACAAACTTTGCTTTTGTCATTTAAATAAATTGTATGCTTCTGAATTAAATTACAGATTCAATAATATTTAATTTCATTTATTCAGAAGTCTGGCTATTGAGATTATAGTTGCAAGTAACTCTGCTTTGACATCAACAGGACGGTGACTAAAGGCAAGTAATAAGTTTTTCCAAGTATTAATACTTACCTACATCAATCTAGTTGGGGTGTAGTTTTAATTGGACGAAGGGCACGTATGTGAACACTCAGAGGGCCAGGGAAGCATGAAATTACGACGTGCCCTGTGGCCTGAATAATCCTTGCAGATGAACCCTCTTTCATCTCCTTTGCTTTCGACTCATAATATGCTAAAACAGACCCAAACTCTACCAGCATATTCTCACAAACACCAATTTACTTTGTTTCAACTTTAGTTTCAAGTCTTTTTTATTATTTATCTAAAATAAATATTATAAGTTTTAAATTTTCTTACAAATTTTTTTAATTGCAAAATTTAATGTTTTCTTTACAATTTTTACGATTTCTTTGAATACTAAAATATATTTTGACCGTTTTTTAATAAAATTTGATTGAGTTATTTTTATCTAACTATTGTTTCAGATCTATATTTATTATGTGTACCTGTTATTCTAAAGTTTTTATTAAAACAAATTCACCCATTTTTTAAAAAAAAAATAATAATTTTGTAATTATAATTCAAGTTAGCAAATCAAAGGAGTTGGATTAAAAAGATAGTTTTAAAAGTTATAATCCTGAAAACTTATGCTAAACTAAATGCTAAATTAAACTGAGTACTATGCTGAACTTAATGTAGTTTAAAATAATATTCAGTAAACCAGTTATGTTTCATGGATCAGTGATACAAGATTTAGTAATAGAAATTATTACTTGTTTAACATTTACTACTATATAGTGCCTGAAATTGAATTAGTAATCATTGTACCTTTGAAGATAAGTTTCACATTTTCGATTTTAAATAAAATCTTACGTCTTTCGAAATGAATAAAAAAAAAAAGGAGACAGATAAAAAGTTGTGGTTTGGAAGGGCTAGTAGCTAAGTAGGGAAGTTGTTAAGTGTGTTGTGAGTGACAGAGAGAGAGGGAGAGAGAGTGATAGGGAGGGAGTGAGGAGAGAGATTTATCGCCATGACGACTGGCTACTGCTGCCTGATAGTCCCCCCATCGATTTAAACAGGCACTAGCTTCCTTTATCATTCTGCTTTGTCATCTAAAGTACAAAAGTACTTCAGAAGTAAGTATCTCAACATTGGTCAATGAAATATTTCAATGATAACCTCTACTCAATGGCACCGTTAGTAACTCTCCTACACGATAAGAAAGGTGGGGCCAGAAGGCGTCTAGCTCTAGGTGCTTGCCCTCACCATGTACTGCGGTACGTCCTTGAATCTTGCCCATGATTATAGATTTCTACATTTATTTAATCGCTATATAAAATACAGGGTAATACAAAATTCAAAAATTTTGGAAACTAATTTTCCGGATAAATACTTGTTTTGAGGTCTCCTGAGTCCATAAAAAAAGAAATATAAATAAGTTTTTAAAATTTTTTGTCGTGTGTGTGAGCAAAATATCTCACACCGAAAAGAAATGCTCCCACTCCATTTCATATTCAAGATAGTGCTATCTCCAGACGCAATACTATGGCTGGCTGGCACAAAGTTACAATATTTTTAAGGCTCTTTATATGAATAGATCAATTTCTTTGTTTCCTAAAAATCTGTGTAGAAAATTTTGATTGAAATCCCTTATTATTTAAATTTGTAGTTTAATTTAACATGCTTAAGAGGTGTTGTGCATAGAAATATTTTTTTAGAGTAAAAAAAAAACTGTTTTAGTGTGTTGATAAAACTAATATTCAATACAGTAAATAGGTTATATCAAGCAAAGTTTTAACAGTCAATTGGACAAACAAAATACAGTACTAGCATTAAATTAAATCTTAATTTGATTAAAATGAGAGAGAAAAAGGGAGACTGGCAGGCTGAAAGAAAGAAAGAATGAGTGAGTGAGGAGGGTGGGAGGGAGAAAGAGAACAAGAAAATTTGTTTGGCAAATAATAAGATCAAAACCATGAAGAGCACTACGTGACACAATTAGCTCTACCCTAACAAATTTACTATAGTTTATAATTAGGTAAATGGAAAGTTATGTGGCATCGCACACAAGATCTTATATTCTGGTGATGAAAATGTTATTCGGGCAGTCCCTTGAAGAGCACCTAAAGAAATCCTTTTCAAACGTGTATAATGCCAGATACCCTTTAAACTGGGGTGCAGCAAATTTGAATGTTATATAATGATAATATTTGTAATAACAAAAATTGATACTAATTGACAAAAGTAAGAAGGTTTTCCCATATTGCCAAGACAAATAAAACAGCGACTGTTTAATATTTAAGGGGTTATTTATAAATGTTTGTATCTGAAATCTTGCTACGACACGGTTTTGCTCCTACACCATAAGAGAACTGCAAAACCATTCACAGTCCCCTTCTTGCCATATGCATAAGCTCTTTACATAATTTTATTTTAGTGGCATAGAGATTTAGTAACATAATTGTGCTGCTGTAACGTGCCATTAAATGCTGTCTTGCTAGCTTTTTCTACTTCGGCAAATATTTCAGATATGTTTGCTCTGCCCCTAGTGGGGCCATGCAGTCCTACCACAGGCTGCATCGGCTTTATTTTTCCACGAGGTTCATTGAACCAGGGATACAAAGGCCACTGACCTTACCTGCAGCTGAGCAGGTTCAGTAGGACTATTGGCCCGGAGTTTGATTCGAAACTCTTAAAACAAGTCGGCACTATGGGGCGCAGCCCCTTGGAGAGGTTCTCCATCCATCCCGCCAACTGAGGTTGGACTCGTAGTGGCTATTGGTTCTCACCTAAATTGGGAAGACCCTGGTAGTTGTTGTGTGAGGAGCAGTAACTTCTCGGGCGGATGCCTGCTAGCATACCGGGGAGCTAGAGACCCCAAACCCCTACCAGTGGGAACAGGCCATGATCTTAGATGAATGGACTGAACAACTGGTAATTGCTTTATAGACGCTTTGGCTTTGGATCTCAGAGTGGGGCGATTTACATATACCCATCTCTCGAACCCATTATATTATGCATAGAGAGACTCTAAAGGCTCTCTAACCTTTATGAAACACGGATCAGGAGGCGTTTAGCCAACGAGAGGTTTGTAATCTCTCTATGAGTCGTTTCTCATAGTACTGAAGACTCCTAATAATGAGGCCTTGATGGGTCAAGTTAACTATCATTGCAAGCCTGGTCCCGGAGTAACGGGTTTTGCCCTCTTCGGAGGGAGGCTCTTAAGTCTTAAGAGTCGTACTGTAGTCTTAAAACTGATAGCATGGGTACAGGCTTACCACAAGATATGTTTGCTTGTGAGTGTTTAAGTCTACTTGTGTGACAAATGAGTGAGTTGTACTGGTACAAATGGATGCCTAGCGAGAAGTAAATGCATTATTGAAATTAATAATCTAATGAAAACAGTCGATGCTCATCTCTGAAAGCTTATTAGATTTCCTTTTCAATAATTGATTTGAAATTGAAAGCTAAATACTGATAAAATAATACACGCGCTTATTAACAGGTGTATGTGCTTTTCACCTGGGATGACGTATTAGTCGCCCTTCTGACGTCAAAGGGATTTTGACGCCCTTTTATCTAACTCCAGGATGTTCTCCTTGTAATATTCTCAGGCTGGAAATGCATAAGATTAGTTTAGTTATGTTTTTACAGAAAGAAATTTATTTAGCTCAAATTTAATAAAATTGATTATAAGTTAAAATCATATTAATGTTAAATATTATTTAATTGTTATAGTATTCGCGATTAGTTCAATGATATTAAATTTCTACCCGAACTAATGAAATCAAACTCTGTCAAAATGGGTCTGCCGGATTTTAAAATTTAAGATTACTTGTTGTTTATCGTTAATTTGGGTGTTTTCTTGTGAGGTGGGCAGATCTATTTCCAGATGTATCAAGGTATGGAAAACAAATCGGGTAATGTTATACGCTAAACGATAGTTATCATATTTGCCAGTGTTTCAAAAAATTTTATGTTAAACAGCGATAATATTTATTCAACCATTGTTTTGTTTTTCCTGAAAATGTAATATAGAAAATAACTTCATATGTAAGCATTGTATCAAATTATTTGGCCTGTGGGTGAATAAATGTTTGAGTGTTTGGTTGGCTCTCGCTCCCTCTGCTTCCTAAGCCTTCACTGTCTGCCTTGTCTTGATATTGAGGCGCATATAATAAAGTGTCACATTGTTACTTCTATTTTATCATATACTGTTCATATCTCTTCAAGTTTTCACCTTATTCATGATAATAATCTCATTAAATTGCTTCGTAACAACAATTTTATAAGTTTTAACCATATGTATTATATTCAAACCACTTTAGTTGTAATATTTTAAAACCATGTTTATGTTTTCATTAAAATATACATAGCATTTTTTAAAAGACTACTTTTTAGTGTTATTAAAAGTATACTTTGTTATGCATTCTTTTACATATTTTATTCAAAGTATCAATTGAATTACTAATATTGTGCTAATTGCGCTAATTATTTAGTTTAGGTATATTCTATTCATTACATATTTTTGTGCATATCACAAGTTGTGTTAAAATTTAAATCTAATTTATTATTTTTTTTTAACATAAATTAAATAAAAAATTATCAATGAAAATATTAATCACTATTCTATTTTCATTAGCTAAAAAAAATCTAAATGGTGCTTATACACAATTTTCATTTACTTCTTTAAATAAATCAATAGGTTTTCTCTAATTTTTTTTTTTAAAATTTGACTTGTGTAATTCTGAATTGTAGAAATCTAGGGTAAAGTTCAAATATATTGCTATTTGTCAAAAGTTAAATATCAAATATAGTGTATATTAGTAAGTTACTGAGAAGTATGGTTACATGCGTGAAATTAAAAGAATAATTTAATTTTTAACAATATCTGTATTCTTCTTACAGATTACAGTTCGTAATTTCACCAATAGCTAAAAAGTTCATATGAATGAAGTAGTATTTTATTTTAAAGTAAACAAAAATTGATTTTTAACTGCCAGTTGAGAATACCTGCATTGCTGGCAGGTTGGATTTTAAAACAGAAATAAATGGCAAATGTAAATTCTACCAAGTTTCAGTTTTTTAGGCTTGGATAAGTATCAATGAAAAGATATTTTGATTAAAGTTGTGGAAAGAAAAATTTGTCGCACACCGTTTATTTTCAAAATTTCCATAAAGTAATTTTCCTTAAAATCTTTTAATCTTAATATTTTGATATTAATAAAATTTTGCAGGTGTGATTTATACCAAATTTCAGGAACTCGATTTCTTTCAAATGGTCATCCGCTATAAGAAAATGCAATGATAAAGAGCTTTGTTTTCATCTCAGAATTAAAAGGAAGAGCTGTACAGATATATTATTCTGTGAAACTCTTCAGTTAGCCTTTGTCTTTTCGCCGTTCAACTTCCTTTCCTGACAACGACAGTTACAAGGGTCGTAATATTGAATGTAAATCCTAGTATCTGTTTTTTATTCGTGTTTCTTAAAATTTTCAAAATATATATGTGTCTGTATATTTAGAGAGCAAACTACATATTTAATTAAACATTTTCTGGATCCTTGTTCTTACCACTTTTCTAAATTTCAAATCAGTTGTTTAAAATGTTCAAGTATACCAAATAACAATTCTCCCAATGTTTTATTCATAATTGTTGTCATTATTAACAACTATTTACTAAAATATTTTTTTTACAATTATTAATAATGACAAGCATTGTGGATAAAACATTTGGAGAAATGTTTCTAACAAATTCTTAACAAGTACACTTTTCTTTATCTTGATACCTTATACTTTTGCTATTTGAAAAAAAAATCACTATATTTTCAGTTTATAATAAAGTGTATTTAAATTGCTTTGAAACCAGACAAAATACTTCAATTTGAGACGTAATTGTAATTTTCGAGAGGAATAGTCCTGTCCTAGGATGATCTGACTATTCATCATCCAAACATTCATTTTCTTGTACAAAGAACTATAGGACTGTCAAATCGATTTCTCATATTGTGTGATTTTGGAGAATTTAAAATGATCGTTGTTGGACATAGAGACAGCCATATGCACACAGAGATAGTGAAACATGATTCAGAACCACTATAATTAATTTTTATTTCCACTTTCATTTATGGTAATTAACTAAAGAAATGAGAACGTATATTATAAGGAACGTAAATTCATCTTTAAAAGTATTGTTTCTGAAAGTAGAACATACATTGTGATCATGTCATAGTCTACTTACATTACAACAGTATAGTTTCATGAATTATACTAATAATTATTATTAGTATAATAGTATTATTATAATATAATTATTATAATAATAATTTATTATTATTATTATTATTTATTATTATAATACAATTTTTTTTATCAAAATCGATGCTATGAAGTAATTAGAAAGTCAACAGTGTAATCTAAACATTATATGTGACAACATTAAATAGCAGAATTTATTGGTCCTCATGATTTTCAATTTTTTTCCAAATGTTGCAAAAAGTTTAGTGACGACAACATATTTTTTGTATTTCCAAAATTTAATGTAATTTCTCATTGCTTTGAAGCTTTTAAGCATTTCTTTATTGGTCTTTATCGTTCCTCGTTATTGATTAAAAATCTTTATTCTATATGTCAACGTCTAAGTTAATTATAACCAGGAAATAAAGAAGTTGCATTTACGTTGAAGAAATATTATAATTAATAAAGAAATAGTTAAAATAGAAATCATAGAAGTTATAAGTTTGACTGAGGAAACTATAACCCAGATTATGATTGAATTAAGAATAAGGTAAAATGATTATAAAATATTCAAACAATAAAAAAAGACGAATTGTTCTCCTGATGAAGGTTGAAATAGATAATTTGATACTGTATTATAATGTGTATGATGTAAAATTAAAAGGAAAACAAAACTGATGAAACACAAAAACTCATTACAAATGTTTATTGAATTTAATAATAAGGAATCCGTATCTTTTAAATAATAACAGCTTTTACATGAGTTAAGAATGTGCAGACACATGAGACAAATTGAACAAAGGCAGTAAATGAAGAGGTCAAAGAAAGCTGAGTGCCAAGTGAAGACTTGAGGTATTAACTGGCAGCAAACCGTGTAATACAGCATTGTCTTCGTCTTCAGCCTCAAAGAGACTGCCGAGTTGTTTCAGACATACGTCTTTGTTTCAGTCCTTATTAAACCAAAGCAGTGAAACAGCGTAAACGACCGCTTGTCTTCACGGTTGACATATTTCAACTTCTTGTGTCGGATCATATACTCCCACTCACTGATCTTTCTTCTCAACAATGTAGCACGCACAGGCACAATTGAAAATGATAGCTTATTCATAGAATTTGTAACTGACAGTCGTTATTTAAAACTTAATTAAATGTTTGCTATCATACCTCTCTCTATCTCAACCGGTTTCGGAAGATATCAATCTTCAAGAGCTACTTCATTAATACGGAACTAATCAAGACTATTACAAGTAAAAATGGTTTATTTAGTAATTAATAACTTACTAATAATATGAGAACTAATTGTATATAATAAACTTTTGACAGGGTTACAAGTTTTGAAGATACCCGAGATTATTTTGTATTCTTTTTCCGATATATTAAAAAGGAATCAATTCAAACAATCCCTCCTTAGTACTAAGAAAGAACAGTCAAACTCACATAGATGATGCTAAGACTACTCTAACCAGTTATAAATATTTTCAAAAGCTATACAAACCCTCACCCTCTCTCACCTAAACCCTCTGTGTAATCTGTAATCATCAACACTCTTCTTTCCAACCGACTTCCTCTTGCTCCTTTATTCTTCTTAACTTTTATTCTTTATTCTTTCATTGAACTTAATCATGCCATATTGATCCCTAAAATTCAAATCTATCTTAGATTGTGATTGTTTTGGTAATAATTTACTATCATTCTGAGGTAAAATGGATAAACAAACAAATGTCTCTACACAAATGAAGTTTTATTCAACATGTTTCGAACACTTTGTGTTCATCATCAGTAAGACACCAAGGATGTGGTACTGACGGGTTGGTCCAGTAAAAACAACCAGTGAAATTTACCTCAGAATGAGTAAATACCACACAATTACGGATTGCACAACTAATAATTTACCATCATTTTTTTATCTGGAGACCAGCAGGTGACAGTATAATAGAATTACTTCTGTAAATTATAATCTTAAAACAAAAATCACCAATTGGTAGCCTATTGAAAGAGAATAGTATTTGTTGTTATCAATGGTAAATATGATAAGTAATCCATCCAGTAGTTATAAGAGAAAACTCTAGTATCGCCTTTGGGATTTACGGTAGCAGAAGTAAGAACTGATATTTTTGCGAAGGAAAATATGATTTCATCTTAAATTATAACTTCTGAGAAATTTTAATTAACTGCGTTGGTTCGTTAGAAACATATTACCTTAAGAATAAATTTTATTTTAGACATTACACTTTTATCTTGGCGCAAAAATAAAATCAAGATGGTCATTATGACTCATGTGTCTGGATTTAGCGGTGAGTAAAGTTGACTAGCTCGTTGCAAGAGCATCATATGCTAATCCAGAGAAATTACTCTAATTCCCTATTAAAAGAGAAAGCATGTTGGCCGCCAGTTGGAAGAAGGTTGCCTGCTGACCGCAACCTCCATGTCACCTCTTCACCATTTACAACCCCCCATTAACCCTCATTACTTTTTGTTACAGCTGCCATCTGTCTGATGGATTACCTACTCAAAACCACAAAATTAAACCACTGTACTTACTTCCGTGTAATTGTCATTTCCACTTTTTTTCCTTCTCAGTAGGCACTTAGTGACGTACACTTTGATACTCTCCTCTACATACACTTTCCAGATTAATTGAAAGGCCACAACAGCACACTTCTATTTAATTGTAATAGAAATAACTAACACACTTATATTGTTTTTTTAAATAAGTCATATATAAGAATAATATATTACTTTTCTATTACACTGTTTGGACGAAATAAGATCAATTCAAAAATTTATTCTGGTCTGTCTACTTTATAAAAGTTCTATGTCACTCCTAGTTAATAATTTCAATTTTTCCATGTATCGTACGTTGAAAGACGTTAGATCCTATGTATTTGTTTAAGACTTGAATGAATTCCCTTAAAGTACTGGACTTACTAGTGTCCAATTTGTAAAATAGATTAAAGCTGATATACAGAAATATTGAATTAAACTCATAGACTAATCAAAGATGATAATCATGCTTTGTTCTGTTGTTTACTTAGTCGTGTACACATACAACACTCAAAATTGCCTCGTCATTATTCAAGAACAGCTACTTAAATATGGATGGTACCTGAAACCGATCAACCGAGTCGTACAACATAAGTAGGAAAAGGGATCATATATTTATAATTGGATTTATACTTACTTTTGAGATTATTGTAAACTAAATTCATGCCAGAGTAAGATTCTTATTATGGCAGTAGAATGATGCGTTTTATAGTGGTATCGTGATCGCCATAATTAATGAATACTTGATGTTTGAATCGTGCGACCCCGGGTTTCATTGTAGAATATGAAAAATCTCGAACAGATATCAAGAAGAGTATGAAAAGTCATTTTACTGATCCTATACGATGACATGTATTCGCTACATGATAGCGGTTAGCGGTATAGCTGGTGATATGCAAGAAATAACATCACAACAATAATAACAACAAAACTGAAAGATTCTTATAGGTATTAGGCATAAATGTACCCGAAATTTTGATTCTTTAAATTAATACAAGAAACCAAAGCAGTCCACTTTCAGAGAATTCCTGCAAAAGTAAAATAGTACAGTTAAAAATGTGAGTTGCAAGAATAGTTTAATGGAGATAAGAAGAAGAGAAAAAATCAAGGAAAAACCAGAGCATTTTTTCATGGTCTCCACTTAATCTAGTTCACTAGATGGGAATTGTCCCATCAATAGGAATTGTGCTTAACCAAAAGAAGTTGAAAATGTTAAACCTAATTCAGACGAATACTTTCATCCTCACACTTGGTGTGCCTGTTTTACCTGATAAAATATCTATGGCATATTAATTTTTAGAAGTAAAACCAGACATTCCAATAACAGTGAGATGTTAAAAATGCCTGAATTTGGATATTTATCTCTACAAAACAGCAAATGTGTATTTGAGTACAAATTATTTATAGATAGATTCCCTTTAAGGAGTTCTTTCACGATGCCAAATATTGAGAAAAATGGTCTTTTGGAATGTTCACAGTTCTTGATAGCAAAATAAAAACAGAGAATTCAAAGAATAAGTAAACATTCATTCAGAGAGGCAGGGACTGTGTAAAAAGCAGTATGCAGGACAGGGATATTAAGCAGCTGGTATTCCAAGTTAGTGGTACTTATTGCAGATTTAAAACTTATTGCAGATTAATGCAGGTTAAAAACAGATTTAGAAGAAAAAGGCTTCAACAAGAAAGTACACTGGCACCTTTGAAATTTCCTTTTTATTTAACTTCATTAATAAAAGGGTTTTATTTTGTTTTCAATATTAATCGATCCTCTCCTAGTCTCATGCCTTAATTAAACTAAATTCATCATTGTTCCGCCCCACATTACACTAATTTCATTTTCTTCATAACTCTGGATATATTTGTTTATGTTCAACGGTTTGATGATGTAGAGTTTATGACAATGGGTATCATTTAAATGATAACCGCCTGGCGGTGAGTCACCGCCCTGCCTTCCTGCGGGACTCTTCGCTCTTCACACCTGATGACGACGATGGTCAAAATATCGATGTGAGTTATGTCTGTGTCTTTTTGTGTGTTTCCTTCGTTTTGAATTTATTATATATATATATATATATATATATATATATATATATATATATATATATATATAAGCAGAAATAAAAGTACTATTTTCAGAAAGATTTACGATAGTAGTGTTACATTTTAAAGGTATAAGTAATAAGTATCTTTATTGACAATGGGTTTGTACACTGAATTGAAACCATTTCTTTACATCTTTTACTTTGTAGCATTCAATGACAAAATGGTATAAACTAGCTTATTTGCAGGAATATTTAGTTTTAAAGTAGTTCGACTGGTTTGTACATATTATTAAGATGGCGATATGGATTACATGCTGTAGTAACTTCTGCTGTATTTAAAAATCTACTGTCTTAACGTACAATCATTTGTATTCAAACAATAATTTGTAAATCCCCAAATTTGTTTGTTGAAACTGTGCCGGTCTACAAAATTCACTTAAGGAGAGTCACTGAAATATTCTTTTACTTATGTTAGATAGAGGAAGAAACGATATTTTATGATTTCTAAGATTTCATAATTTCATGATGTAACAGTGAAAAATTTTACGACTAGAAGTTGCAGAATATCAAATTATTAATTAGTTGTGTTTTCATTTGCTCTCTAAAGTCGGCGTTTAAAAAACATTGCGATCCAAATATTTGGATATCCAAGTAATACCTCTTTCAACTTTTTTACATGATTATGTGATTATATGATGAAGTATAATCCGGAAATTCTCGTATATAAAAATTGTTGAGTTGTTATAACTAACTTTTATAGTTATCAGAAAGTAATTATTTAATATTATTTTATTTTATAGATAAGCTACACATAATTTTTATTGTGTAGATTTTTAATGGATCTACACATACAAGTTTTGTAATTATCAAAATAAAACGTAAAAAGAAACTTCACTTTCTTAATGTATATATGTATATATTTGGGATATTTTTTTCACAATGACAATTTTATCGACAAAATATAAAGAAAATGAAACCCCTACCCTTGAATTGGATTCCAATTTGGCATTCTATATGGTCTGGCACAGACAGACTTCCTTTTTATGTATATCCAACTGACAAACTATATTCAACAAACTAAATCTAACTCAAAAAGTCAAGAAAAAAACGACTGTAATTTGATCTCTTTTGCCATAAAGTTCCTGAGAAGTTCTATTCCTATTTTATTACAGTTGTTCTTTTGACTCTGACAAAGACCGCTTGTTACAGTTGAAAGTTCTTAGTCTTTTTTCCTGTTTCTTAATGTGGTTGGAACACTGATTGTTATCTCATGGGTTTATTGTGAAATCTTATTATATATATGTGTACCAATAAAGAATATACACAATGACTGATTGAATCTAACAAGACCATTTACTTAGTGTCAAATATTAGTCACATTTCTCAATTTCTACTGTGGCTAAGATGCTGATTTTTATGTGTTCATTGTGTAAGCGTGTTCTATATTATTTCGAAATGTATTGACCATATGATGAAATAATAATCAAGTCTTGGGCAGTTTTTCTGATTGAAACATACAATAGAAATGCTATATATTTCTATGCATGTTATACCTAGTGTGATACGTGCAGTTAGAAATTAACTCTCTAATAAGACGGTTACTACGTGTATGAGGAAAAAATGAAAATTCTCTTTCACTCACTCTTTCTCTCCCTCACTCTCTCTCACGCTCCCCCTCTCTCTCTCACACGCTCTGTCTCTCTCTCTCTCTCTCACTCAAACACACAGAAAGCACAATTATTATCAAAAAACTTCAAAAAATTGGACTCGATACCTCAAATTCATCACAATTTTAGGATTTCTTTTATTGGTCGATATTTTACTTATTTAAAATTAGAAATTACTTGAACGTATATATTCAAATAAAAGTAATTATTATAATTAAAGTGTGAAAACTTGGATTGTTTTACCTGTTCATATTTTGTAACTGTTCGCTTTCGGTATCAGAGTGTCAGAAAGGGCACCTCAGTGGATTAACGGTAGGTTGACCAGTTGCTTCGGAGACAGTCGATTCCTTCGATTAAAGTGTGTCTATTACTAATGGTTACAGTCGACTGTTGATTCCATTATGTTGCTTTGGTTTGATTCTCTTAGTCCTTTGCTGTTATTGGTGTTATGTAGGCTTTTCATTCATGTTTTCTGATTACCTCATTGTCCTCACATATGTTTATTATACCTAGTGAAATTAAATTCTTCGCAATATTTCAAGGTAATCATCTTTGTTTCCCAGTGAATGAGCACGTTTTGCCGGCTCACTTTGATCCGGATAGGAAACCTTTGTTTCCTGCCACAGACAAAAAAAAATTTCATCAAAATTCCTGTTAATACTGAAACAAACATTTTTTGACTAAATATTTCCCCGTTGTACTATATAATTTGTATAAATCAATTCAAGGCTTAATTTTGTTAATAATATGAGTGGTCAATTTTTGATTGAGTAATCAATCCATTTTTTTGTATTACTCAATTTTAAAGTTAAATTGAAGTAAAAATTGATGGATATTCTTGTTAATTGGTTTATAGCATTATTAATGATTTGAGAAGCAATTTTAAGGGGATGACTAGAAGTGGTAGACAGAGGGATGGAGGAGCGATGAGAGGTATGGAGGGTGGAGTTTTCTTGACGGCCGACAGGTGGGGTGATTGATGGCTCCATCGGTCAGCTAGCCTCCCCAACCCTTACTTGCTTTCCAATCCAATCCTTCTCCAAAATACGCCTTGCAATATTTATGGGAGTCGGCTGTTTAGTGTTACAGCCGCAGTCCAAGAGCAACATTTCGCCGACGGTAGTCCTCAATCCAAGTCAGCCCTTTCACCACCACACCTGCCTCCCCAGCCGCCCTAGCACCCGCCTAGCCTATCCCTGGGGCCGTCTGCCTCCCGAATACAGATCACCAAAACATCCCTAATGCCTTCAACACATCAACTCATCTTAATGTCATTCTTCAAAAAAACAGAAAAATTGAGCATTTCGAAAACAATCACAAATCAGCAATGTTCAGAGACAAAATAGAATTCTATTGATTCAAAAGGAGACAATACATTTTAGAATTTTTACTATATGACACTAAGAAACTTAAAAATAATGTGGAGTAACTACAGCTAACTTTATTATCAGTAAAATTTTATTTTTAAAAGAAAACTAAAATGTTTACGCATAATATTTTAAAAAAATAAACATATATATCACATATAATGTAATATTACTTATTACTATATAGTATTAGTACTATTATATAAAATGGTACATTATATAAAATGCCAAAATGTACCTTTCCCATTCTTGACTATAACCCACAAGAAATATGCTTCTTTGTAGTAATTCATACAAATAATGTTAAGCAAAATTTGTAATAATTAATACAAAATTAAAATATTCAAGAATTCCTCAAGATCATTGAATCAAATAAATTACTGGATCTTTTTAATGTGATTATCGTAAACAGTATTATCCAACTCTATATAAATGTAATGTCAAACTCACTGCCAACTTGTTTTTATTCCAATGTGGGTATCATCATTTTGTCAACTATAACGAAAGTAATCATGGTCAGGCTCAATCCGAAAAGTTATTGAAAGTAAAACTTGATGGTTTTCCATTTTTAGTGTGGCATTTTCTTATTATAAACTTATCAAATGTTTATCATGAAATATTCAAATCACGATAAAACTCAATAGAAAATTTTAGAAACACTGGAAGAGCTTAATAAATTAATATCTAGCTGTATCAGTTAATTATTTTCATTACTGTTTATAATTATAATTTATAATGAAATTTATATTTTTATTTAATTTGATTTATACATATTATCTTACCTTAGCAAGTATTTTAAGGTCTTTATATTTTATAGCTCTTTTCTCCTTAAATTAGTGCTGACGACATCGTCAAGATGGATTTAACAAAACTTTTACGATTTTCATCGAAAAAATGTATATATATATATATATATATATATATATATATATGATCAATGATCAAACCACAATAAGAAATGGGAAAACAAGACTAAGATCTTTCAACCGTAACAAGCGGTCTTCGTCAGAGTCAAAAACCCAACTGGAAGGGTTTTTCCAGTCAAAATCCAGTTGGGTTTTTGACTCTGACGAAGACCGCTTGTTACGGTTGAAAGATCTTAGTCTTGTTTTCCCATTTCTTATTGTGGTTTGATCATTGATTGTTATTTCACGTGTTTATGTGAAAGCTTTATATATATATATATATATATATATGTATATATTAACAGTATATATATATTTGTATAGGTAGGCAGCAAATCCTCTTTTAAACAAGTTGAATTGAAATATGCAGCAGCCTCTGTATTTACAACTTTTTTACTGACTGTCTAATTTTCTGTTTTTTTTTTTTCATTTTGGGGTAAATCCCAAATTAATTTTGCAAGAGACATTTGAACTTTACTAATTCGGTTAACATATCATGACAAGTTAAACGAATTAGCAACCAATATATATTTACTTACACAAGCTTTCGACTGTTAGTAGTCTTCCTCAGGTATAATTTATATGCGAATCAAGCATTTAGAACAATATATATATATATATATATATATATATATATATATATATATATATATATATTGTTAAACTGAATTGCCTTAATCAGACATACCTTTCGTTTAAGCAGTTTTTCATATTTTCTAGCTAATTTCAATTCTTCTTGATTCAGTTGGTGAATTATATATGCAAAACTCCGGTTGGACATCATAATTTATTAACTAACATTTTACACAAGATTTTACAACTAAATTAAAATAAACTTGACATGTTTCGGTTGTCTCCAACCATCTTCAGAAATAAAATACGTGCTGAAGCAAGTTTTGCAATAAGAATATCGGACTAATTAAAAAAAAATTGAAATCATTAAAATTTTATCTCAAGTAACTTTCACTTAATTAACATGGTTGATGATTTAGGGGAAATAATGTGATATGAGTTATTAATTGAAAAGAAGGAAGAACCCTATTGGCTTTCTTTGTCTGAGATCATGGGTTGATCTTTTGCTAGGGCACTGTCAAAGCCACAATCATGGGAATCCTCTCCACCCAATTATTACCTTGATTCTTACCGTACACATCAACTGATAAAGCACCTTAACACCTCAGACTTTCCATTTGATTAAATTAATCGCAATGATTACTGTCTGTCTCGTTCCAAGAATTTCTTGAACCTTTTCAGAGAAAATAATGTGACAGGTGGGATTAATTCACTCAGTAAGGAATCTTCCTTTGAGCACAACGAGATAGTATATTATTAAGGAGGTCTATCCGGTATATAACCCCATGAAGTACATCACTTTCAAGCTATTGTTTCAAAACACTTGCTATTTGCACTATTTGTTAAGAATAATTTTTTCATCCTCTTTAGGAGAAGATGCCTGAAAAAACCGTTGTAATAACAATGGATTTAACCTCAGGTGTATTATCTGATATTTTTGTCAAGGAATTTATTATCATATACTATATATCATCCTGTTCTGCTACTTTTATGGCATATTTCATACTACCAGCTAGTTCTTAACCATATAGTACAACAAAACAACAAACACTGGACTTTGCATAAATAGATCTGGAATTTCCTGAAAGGTATAAGATAACTACAATATCAGTTTGTATCAAAAAGTGAGAAAATATACATGAATAACTTGAAAAGATTACCGAGGTACTTGAGAATAAAAGTTACTCAAAAATAATGTTAATAAAGTTGTGAAAAGAGAAATAAGCAAGTGGTGCAAAAATCAATAGACTCTCAACACCAAACCTCCCCTGCAAAACTTCTAATTATATTACTGAGACTTTATGAACCCCCAATACTAATAAGATGAGAAAACCAAAAGAAACATTGTGTTTAATAATGTAAAAGGAAACAATGATTATGATAACATTAAGCTAATAATTTGAGTTAAAAGTATACATTTTCAAAAAATATTAATTAGTAAGTGTCCAGGAAAATACGACATTCTAGAGGTGTTATGGAAACATTTTGTTTATAATTATACAGGAGTGGATTGTTCAACCCTGTCTAATATGTGTATTGATATTGTGACAAACAAGCTACCGAAAAGAATGAGATACCACCTGACTTCGAAATGTTACAACGACACACGAAGGGATTAACAGAAGTGCTGGTGCAGTGGATAGTTATTTTACAGTGTGAACCACAATATCCCAATTTCAAAGCTAAAACCATACAGTGCTTATCATGCAAAGTTTGTAGTAATTATTAAAAAAATAAAATATTCAGGAATTGCTCAAGAGTGGGTTAAAGTTATAATATTGTATAAAATGCTATTTTATAATAATAATAATAGTTCCATTACATAATAAGGTACATAAAATGCCAGAATGTACCTTTCCCACTCTTGACTATAACTTCGTGCCAAGAACTATATGTCCTTCAAATGTGACTAAAACTTATCCAATCATACGAAATCGTACAATTCACAATCAATTTATGAAATTTTCAGAACTCAGTCAAATACAGGTAGTCATCATAAAAATTAATTTATGAGACTTGTTTGAACCTGTAGATAAGTCAAAAGTTATAGCAGTATTTTTTTACAAACAGTTTTTTTTTGTTACTCACCAGAAAAGTTGTTACTTGTTTCTAAGAAGATAAAAATAATCGCTTAAGTGAATTGGTTCATGTTATATTGGCACTGAATATCCTATGTTCTTCATTTATCCAACCTATCGCATTATATTATAAATATATAACTGTATGTGGACCTTATTATAATCAATTGAATATTATTTAACTAAATTAGTGTCGGAAGGATAGAGGCTTTGTGTCTGAAGGAAACATGGAAATAATATGCGCAGGTTGATATATACATGTATATAATATTTTCGCTTAACGGTTTCAACTATTTTCCACTTTTTCTATGTCAAATTAATTCTAGTATACCTTCAAGTTTATAAACAAAATTATTGTTAAATGAATCTATTTTCTTCCATTCTGAGAAGGAAATTAATAAGTTAGTGTAAACAAATGTGACAAGCACGACAGGTGGGATTATTATATCTTGATTTTCTTATTTTACGGCTATGATGTTTCCTAGAACGGTCAGAATCAATTAATTTCTTTCTATTTTAATGCTAGTTATAAGTAGATATACCCAATTTAGAGTTTCTGTATAAGTTTGTAGGTACAAAATGTGCTGTACGCACATTTTATTTATTTTCACATGAAAAAGTTTTACTTCACATTAATAACTTTCAACCTAGATGATGCTGATGTACAGTGCAGTGATGACGTCAAAACGACTTTATTGCAGCAGTTAGCAAAAAAAGTGGCAGATTTTATGAAAAACAAAATTCATAATCTAATTGTGCAATGTCACAAGTGGCTGAATATTATTTGTGATCATATTTCATAAAAAATACGTGAAACAAAAATCAACTTCCAAACTACAATAAGAAAATGAGAAAAAAGACTCAGATCTTTCAATGGTAACAAAAAAATTTTGACTCAACTGCTTGTTACGGTTGAAAGATCTTAGTCGTTTTTATCATTTTATTATGATGGTTTGGCCGTTGGTGATCATACTAAAAAGTAGGTATAGCTTTTTATGCAAAGTAAAGTTGTTAAACGGATGCATTGATTTCTATTTATATCAAAGAGACCTTACATTAAAATTATATCCCTTATAAACAGATTAAAGCTTAGAATATTGGAAGTTTGGTCCACTGGTAAGAGCTATGGCTCGACTACACACATAGGCTTCTCTTTCCAAAATAGTGAGGACTTGCTGTCAGCTTTAGTACTGAGTACATAATTTAGTGACTTTTAACAGTAAACAACAAAAATGTGGGTCTTGGGAAGTTAAGTGTCAAATCTCATCAAATTTTATGCTGAGCTCAATGATAATATTAGTTATGATCAGCATGGATGTAAAACCATCTAATTTAGAAGGCAGCATACGAAATTCAATAGTGAAAATGTTTCTGATCACAAGTTTATTGTTTTTACACATTATTTTTTTGTCAATAGCATCAATTCGTAAAGCTCATTCATTTTATGTATAATGAAGTATACACTAGAAAGTCTTTGGGAATTTTGTGATAGATGAGAAGATTTGGTAGGAAATATTCTTCTAGTTGGCAAATAATTGACGAGTTTTTCTCAGCCCAGAACTCTATAGGTTTTATGTTAAAAAACGACGCTGCTAATACTTTACCATACATGCATATTTGAAGTCTACTAAAAGAAATGGGTATTGGGAAACGGTGAAATGTGGAAATGAAATGTTGTGATCAATGCTTCATGGTTTTGACTTACAATAAATAGATACGCCGAGGTAAACCAACATATTAGTTGATTACAAATCAATATCTGTAGCTATTCTAGAAGGCTATCTATTCAGATATTTGTTTTCTGTGCAATATGGAGGAACACAGAGTTAAAAAAAAATTACAAAGGTCTTGCAAATAATAAAAAAAAAGCCAATCACGTATTTTATTAGAAGGATTTTTACCGAATAGTCAAATATGCAATTGGATGAAATTAATAATAATATTTTATTTCAAATAAATTAATTTGACTTGTAAACTTTTCTTTCGTAATTTATCCTAATTAATACAAATGTGTAGCCCCCCCCCTCCCGTATTCATCAATGCTTCATGATTTTTATGAGCGTTTAGTAAGTTTTTTCAAGATTTCAATGAAATATAATTTGTCGTTCATTGTGATTAAAAGGACTCATTTAATTTAGTACTAAATGGCGTTGACAAAGTTCTTTTGTGAAAGTAGTGATAATCAAGTGGACGGAGTTGATTTAATGAAATGTCCCCCACTCTGGAATCCCTTAATAAAATCCCATCCTTTCTCTTGCTTCATGAATATTCAGATTTCATGCCTTGCCCCAACAACAGTCGATTTTCTAATTTTAAATATAAATTTAGAATACGTCGTGGACTTTTTTTTTTTTTTTTTTTTTTGACTTATAATTAATTACAACTTTGATGTGTCATTTTGCTTATAAATTATTATTTATAGTTCTAAATTAATAAAAATTCAAAACATTTTACTAAAGAATACATCTCTTTGAAGAATTTCGTTTCTGTTGGTTGTTTGTAGGAGATTGACACGTAGGCCAGCCAGAATGGTCATTGTAATACGCCACGCACTCATTGATATATATGTTGTATTAATTTATTTGTTCTTTATTTACAAATTTCTGTCTTTTAGTAAATTTTTCGGATAAATATATAATTTTAGAATTTTTAGAAGTGTTATTTTCTTGATGAAACTCACCAAACGTCTGAGTCACTGAAATAACTGGATTTTATAAGAATTTTATTGTAGTATTTTATTTGTTGCTTTTTACAAATTCCCTTTTTTTCATAATCCCTTGATTATATTTAATTTCATTAAATGAACATATTTAATTTCATAGTTCTAACTATGGAACATGATGGAAATCATTCATTAAAGAGTCACTTGCTATAAACTATATTTACCAATGAAACAAACTTATAAGTTGTATATAAACCAACAATGTGCATTAGGACGAAAAACCATCACCTAATCCAACAAAGATTGTAAAATGAAATTTAATAAGGTTCCATAGTGAACTCATTTTAAAATCTTATTCCATGTTAAATTTTAGATTTTGTGGAAATAAACCATTATTTAATTAAATTTTTCATCCAGAACAGACAGTTTGTGCCTTTTATTCAGTAAAAACAAATGCTTCTAATTACCACGATGAAGATTCCTCGGGTGCTTTTTTTTTTCTTCCTGCAAGTAAAATGTAGGATACATGAAACTATTCGATTTTGACGGATTTACTTGTTTTGAGGTCATCAAAGTCAATTTTTAACTTTTTGGATTATTTCTGTGGATGTTTGTTTTCGACCATGTAGGTAGTACCTCTGATGATTGAAAGTTTATTAAGTAAAAAAGGAATCGTGTGTCACACTTGGTATAATATGTCATATTATTTTAATATAAAAAACAAAGACGTTCAAAGTTAATACAGAAATCAACTTGAATGTTATAGTATTGAATTCTCTATATTAATAGAATGAGAGATGTATTAGGAATTAAGTAATGTATAAAGCCATTTTCCTTATGGAATTCATGAATGTTTTAAAATATTGTGAAGTGGGAAGTTCTAATCTGGTTGCTGTGAAGGTTACTGCATGGCTAGATCAGGAGTCCTCTTTGGTGGTCAAGCATAGGGCAGACGTGGAGGTGTTGCCATGATTACAATATACCATGGTCACAGAAAATCAAAAAAATTGTATACAAAAACAAGTGGTCTTCTTCAGGGCTTCACTCATATTGAAACAAGTACTGTAGGTCATCTGGTGAGGTACTGAGAAGAAAAGGAAAAAAGATAGATACTTTAAAGGGTGTAAAGTGCTAGAAAGGGGAACAAAGAGCTTTGATAAGTAAGTTAGGATAAACAAAAAGGTTCAGGCAGAAATAAGTAGCAGCTATCTGCCTGCTGTCAAGCGTTCTATTCAAATCTATTGCTCTCGTTACCATTGAGTGTAAATTGAATAAACCCTTAACACTTTAGGCGATCTATGGATCAGAATATATAAGAAAAGAAATTTACAATTTCCTTTTACATTTACATTTACTTTTAATTTTATTAGAAAGATACCTTTATTCATAGATTTGGGAAAGGTGCACAATATATCGTCAACAAAGGTGCACAATATATCTGAACGTTTAACTTGATCAGGCAGAATTGAAGTTAATATATTAGTTTAAACAAATTCGATATATAAATTAGACAGGAGGAGAGGAGAAACAGGAAATTTCCAATTGCAAGATGAAATCATGTTTTTTTAAATCTGTTTTAAAGTTAAAAGCGATAGTCAACCATATTTAATTTAATTAACTCTATTATAATAGTAATGGGTAGAAGGAGGGCATAATCAATCAACTAGCTCCTCTTACGGAAAGTTAAAGATATCAGTTACAGATATGTTGTAATCAATTTATATTCTTCCTTAGTATTGATGGCGATGAATTTAAGTTTGTTTTTTTTTTAACAAACTATCAGGAGATGAGGTTTCCATTATGAATGGTAATACTATTTACTAGCTTCAGGAATATTATTCTTCGTCACACGATGAGTCGTCTGCATTGTTCATGCCAAATTTGTGAGAGTTTTACACTCTTAAAGAAATACCGTATTTATTGTGGTATCTTTGTATGAGTTACATTTTGGGCTGTCAACAACACCTATTCGATGTGGATGCTCGCTGTGAATATGGTGACTCGTAGCCAATCTGAAACATGGTAAATAAATAAATCTAAGTGTAGTATTATGAATTAGATGGTCCATTTGTGTATGTCGCTGTTTCCCTTCTGATTTAGTGTGCCTGAAAGTTCTTTCCTTTTACTACTAAGAAGTCTTCTTATTGCCCTGTATTCCAAGGGCCTAGGTACCATAATTGGTTCTTTTTGAGTTCCCTGCTTTGCCAGCATGTTAACCTTTTCATTACCGATTATACCACAGTGACTGAAAATTCACTGAAGTGCAATAATCCGACTAACTGTAATCAAGCTGTCTATTACAGCATGTAATTCTATCACGTCACACGACTCACTATCATGCGGGGATGTCGGAGTCAATTTGATGACAGAGAATGGTGTTTTAGAGCTTAAGGTACTCATTGGTAGATGAATGGTTTTAACTCTTAAATATGCTGGATTCCAACCACCTCAGATATTTCGAAATCGTCTAAAAAATTCTCTAATACAACATTTATATTACTCTTTAATTTACTTACTAAAACTATATTATTTTTAATATGACTGCCTTGAGTTTTACCAATTACTAAACCCAAAACCCCAACTTATCATTTAGATAAGGCATATGAAACCAAACCGACCGACTCACAACTAATTGTATTATGAAATTATTTTTGTGCATCGTGGTTAACTCATATATATATATATATATATATATATATATATATACATAAAGATTTCACATAAACACGTGAAATAACAATCAATGGTCAAACCACAATATGAAATGGGAAAACAAGACTAAGATCTTTCAACTGTAACAAGAGGTCTTCGTGAGAGTCAGTTGGGTTTTTGACTCTGAAGAAGACTGCTTGTTACGGTTGAAAGATCTTGGTCTTGCTTTTCCATTTTATATTGTTGTTTGATATATATCATAAAGAGGATTTAGATGGGAATTTAGTAATAAATTGAGCTTGATTTTTGATAAATTTTTAATATTTTTGTTTAAAGAACCGTTGGCTCGACCCAAATTATTTATTTATTTTTTTAAAATTATTATTAAAATTATTTATTTTAACTTAAAATAAACACTTTTATCACTTAACTTTGTTTAGGCTGATTTATTAGTTATAAGTGTAATCAAAACTAATCAATTTATATTCTTTCTTAACATTGATACTCTTAATTTTACTAAAAAAATATACATTATTTTTGACATGGCTGTCTGAAAATATACTAATTAATAATTCAGAATACTAACTAACCATTTGGTTGAGACATTTTAAGACACAGGCGATTGAACTATTAATCGTATTGGAAAATTATTTTTACGAGTCTGGATCATTCCGTAGATATATGTTAAGTGAAGGAAATTTAGAGGATGTTTAGAAATACGCTTTGATTTTTTAGAATAGTTTTTATCTTTTTATTAAAAGAGTTGTCACATATTGGACCTTGTGCAAATAATGGACCTTAACCAATCAGTAAGTATGAGGAGAATCGGTCGGTAATTTCTGAACACCAGGAGTAAATGTCTGTCACCTCCTGTGAACACCACAACACTTGGATATTATTTTCGCTTATTCATTCATTTGTTTAATGCGATAAACTGTGAAAAAGATGGTTTGTTGAATGTGTTTTCTGTACTTTATCTGCGTTTTTTTTTTTAAAAAAATGCTACTTTATGGTTGGCTTGGTAAGAGGCATGCAATATATAATTATGGATACTTCAGTATTCTTATACGTAGATAAGACTTCTTTAGCTGTTCCATATAACCCTTGATCAGGATTCTTATATTTCCACTTCATACTTGCTTTTTGAAATAAATTCAAATATTCTGTATATGAAATAGGTTTTAGTTCAATGATTAATGCTTGAATCCTTTTTTTCAGGTACAGAATGATTTGGAAATTATTAAAACTCGGGGAGTTTATTGTCTCAAAAGGGTAATGTAAACCAATTTCTATAATACACTAATTATAATTACGTCAGTAACGAAACCATCTCCATGTAGGCATACTCTTATGAAGGATGTATATATTTAAATTTATATTAATAAATTTAATTAAATTTAAATTTATAACTCTTATTTACATCCTCTGTGCAAAAGAAGGAAGGTTATTAAACTGAATGAAATTATTAAAACAGAATAACACTTATTACTTACTGAGAAAATTGGTTGAAAGAAATATGCATACAAACTATATAAAACTTATAGAAAAAAAATATAATCAGTAAAAAATAAAGATTAAAACTGTTACCTCGAACTAAAATCATGTGTGAAGTTGAATAACTGATGTCTGTAAAACGAAAAAGGGAGAATGATAATCTATGTTTTTCTTCGTTTTGCAATAGAACATCATTACTACTAACTTGTAAGGGGTATTACTTCATTATTATTATAATAAAAATATAGTGGCTTAAACGTAAATTATTATCATGCCCCAAGGAATTTAAGAACTTGTTTAGAGTCATAAAAGAACTACTCGTCGGTGTTCGTTTGACAAAAGACAAGTCCCAAAACCGGTCCAGGCTTCAGGAAAGCATGGAATGTAGAACGGTATATCTTTTGTAATAATATTACAAACATCCTCTGTAATACATAGAATGCTATTTTATAAGAAATATGCAAATAAAAATATTACTATATTTTTTTTTATAATTCTCCGTATTTTTTATTCTAAAAGAGGATATATTTGACCATTTAAAAAATAAGATAGAGTAATTAGGGCTTTACCCTAACGCGTGTTATTCCTGTGGAATATAAAGTTTGATTTACTGGACAGATGATTGCTGGTTGAAGGTTGTATTCGCTTAGGGTCTCAGAATTCCACCCCTTGTTAAAATTCCCTTCTCTGGGCATGACTTTCTCTAAATCATTCCAATTCACCAATTCATCCCCCTGGCCCAATAAATCCAAATCCCTTCCCCTATACTTCCACACAAGTAATATTCTTTCTTGATACTTTGCATGCACTCTTTTAACAACTCATTTTTTCGTTTTCTAAAAAAGCACTTCATGAATATTTCAAATAAACTTTACAAGCCACTCAAGTTATATTTTTTTCATAATAACGTCTGGTGATGCTTATGTTTGCCACATGCAAAATATTTATAGTTTTATACTTTTAATAAATATTACTCGAGCCATTGACCGATACTATTATGAATTGTCATTTAGCAATATATAAAGCGAAAAAAGCCATAAAAAATATAAAAACAATGGGGTAGAAAGCTAATGAAATAGTCTCCACGTATAAAAAATTTAATAGTATAAACAACGTGTTTCGAACACTTAGTGTTCTTCTTCAGGCATTAACTAAGGGTGAGTGCCTGTGGTAAATTTCTTGTACAACTGAGTTGTACCACAGATACACACCCTTAGTTAATGCCTGAAGAAGAACACTTCGTGTTTGAAATGCGTTTTTATACTATTAAATTTTTTATATGTGGAGACTATTTCATTAGCTTTTTACCCTAAAATGAGTAAATACCACATAATAACTGATAGAATACCTTATAACTATAAAAACATTTACAAATGGAAAACTCAAGGTTTTTTTATTATAAAAACGGAAAGACATTTTGATTTTTTGATAAAAAGCGAAATTTTCACAGGTGAAAGAAACATGTCAATATACTACTTATATTAACAACGAAACAGAACTTTTTGCTATGGTCAAAGAAGTCCAATGGAACAAGTCAAGTACCAATTGAGACAATTCTAACTAGAAATGTCTAAGATAGAATTACAGAAAAGGTGGGAAAAATAAAGGTTTCTATGAATTGTAAGTTTGGAATAGAATGGGTGAAGGCTGAGATATGAATGAATGAGAAACAACAGCCTCATAAATTAGTAAAGACGGTAGCAGACGGTGAGAAGATAGGTATCTATGATAAGCCATCAATGACACTTTATGGCATACATGAGGGCTAGTATGGAGAAATTTAATAAAAGAAAGACTAACTCAACAACTATACATTCCAAAAATAGAATATCGTAAAAAAAGTATTTCCATTACAGATTGTATAGAACACCTAAGTAATGACTGAGTACGGACAGACAAATAATAGTTAACCGGATTTCACATTATATCAGGCATTTTCATCACACGTCTCATGCCTAGCAACATCTGATCCTGCTGTCGTAGGGTGGCTGATCCAGCATATCTGAGCTATGGCGGCTATGGAGTACTTTAGAATATTATTAACCAAATTGATTTAGATAACATTAAATATGTACTTATTGATACTATAACAGACAACAATTGTCATGATTTATGTGGTTTTTTGCTTATAAGCATAAGCTTTAAAAAATGTTGATTACACAATATGTTATTCCTTGTGTGACAAAACTAGTTGTTTTATGTTATAAGTAACAAACTCCAATCAGGTAAAAATACTCCTACACGGAATAAACAGACTAATTTGAGAAACCATTTTACTGGGCTCAGGAGACCTTAAAATGGACATTCCGTTAAAAACCTATATCAAATTTGTGACCCGAATGTACAACTTCTATTACACTTACATTCATACAGAGGAATTGATTTATTTAATTATATATTTTTTTTCTGATTGAACATTGCCTGAACATTTATATATGTTCCTTAATATGATTCAGTTCCAGTTTACGAATCTATGATGTGATGTGAAAACAGCTACTTCTTTTAAAAACGAGATGTCCATTTTAATGTAAATTCAGTGTAGTGGTTTTTATAACAAGTTTACCTTAGTACTGAGAGGGAAATGTGTTTCTAAATAATGACATATAGAATCTTATAACAAATCTGTTATAGTTTGTTGTGATGACTTAGATAAAGGTAATTTTATAGTACTGATAGTCTCATTTAAAACAAGCTTCTTGCAAGAGGACTGTTTTAACTTCCGCCAGGGATGGTATTGCGGTTTTCCTGAACCACTGTCATCTAAGGGAATACTAGTAGAAAAGACAAAATGAGAGAATATTTTCACAGTCATTATTATTTGGCAAACCTTAAGATCAATCTTCAACTTAGTCTTTCGCTCTAATTTCTCCTCACCATCTTAGTTAGTATCTGGTAGGGGGTCAGGCTAGCTCAGTGGTTACGTGCTTGCCTCTGAACTGATGGGACCGGGGTTCGATCCCCACCTGGCCCTCGATTTATACACGCGGGAGGTGAATAAATTTGAGCACGTCGTCCCTCGGAGAAGGATGTTAAACTGTCGGTCCCGAGCCAGGTACTCGTTAAAGATCTCTACTCTAAATACACTTGAGTTAGGCAAAATTTAGGACTCCTACGGTAGAATCAATCTTCATTGTGTGGTATCACAAAGGGCCAATGCTCGGCCTAAGTGTGTTCCCTTGTGAGACTGCCATTGCAACCTAACCTAACCCAGTATCTGGTATTTCTTATAAATATATTACGTATAGTTTATTGTTAAGTCCTGTTGAATTACTCCCCCCCCCCCCCCCTATTTTAATATAAATATGTTATGAATAGATTAATATTCAGAAAAAAATAAATTATTACATCCATATTAAAGAAAGTTTTTAAATTTTCTATAATCACGTGTATTCTGGTGGGATATCTTTGAAGAGTTTTTGAAATTAGCACT